>VZTH01019450.1:616088-668053 GCA_013397815.1 Aleadryas rufinucha | reverse complement strand
GCGCCCAGGTTTTTGGTGCTGCTGCTGCTGCTCCTGCTGCTGCGGGGACGCGGCGGGAGCGGCGGCGGCGAGCCAGGCGGACCCGGCCCGGCCATGGACGAGCAAGCGGGGCCCGGCGTCTTCTNCTGTTCCGCTGCCCCCGAGGGCGGCCGCCCCCCGCCGCGGCCGGGAGGGGGGTGGGACGTGGCGGCCGGCCCGGCGGGGAGCGGGCCCTGCCTGGCGCGGAGCGGCCCCTGTGCGCTGTGTCGCTCTCGCCGCCTCCCCCGAGTTTTCCGGGTGCCCCTGAGGGTCGGCCGCCCCAACTTGTCACCAGTTTCATAATCTCTGTTAAAATCTGCTCCCGGCGAGGAGCGTGCCCCTGTTGTGCCGCTGCTCCGCCGCTTGTGCCGCGGTTGCCCCCGGCCCTCGGTGCCGCCCCGCCCGCACAGGGGCCAGGCCCGTGGGACCGGCTGGATCCACTTCGCTACTACGGGGCACGTTATGTAGTGTTTTCGTTTGAAAAGCGATGGGGTTGATACGCTCATTAATGCATGAAAGGACTGATAGTGATCTTGTGGTTAAAGAACTTGTGAGCTGCTGGCCTAGAGCCATTGCTGTCAGATAGTTCAGTGATGGGCACGTTGCATTAACTCCAATAACATTCAATAATGCAACAACCTTCGTTCCTCTTTGGTGTTGTTTACAAGAAAATCCCTTTGTTAAACCTTAACGCTGGCCATATCACCAGCAGCCCACTGATTCTCATTTGGCCATGTTTGAGACTGAAAAGTGTCTACCAGTTTCCTTTTTAGGTCTCCTTTCTTTGTCTCTTTCTTCCTGTCCATCTCTTCTTTCTATGGCTTTCCTTGAAAGTACAGTCTTTGTCAAGAGAGTCTTGAGTCTGTTTAGCAATGCAAACCACTTCTCTGTTTTTTGGTCATTGGGTTGGTTTTTTTTTCATCTTTTTAATTTTACTTTCTATGGTAACATCAAACAAGCACTCTGAGGAGAGTGGCAAATATGATGTTCTTTCATGAGAGTTCCCTTGTATGAATTTAAAGGAAGTGATCTTGAGGACAATAGAGTAATTTTTATTTTAACTTCAGTGATTCACTGAGAAATTGGTTAGTAACTGAATCATATTTCTATTCACTCCATCCAGTAAATACTGTGTAGAAAGTTACTAGCTTAGCTATGTATAGTAATAACATCACGTGTCATATATCCAGTGGAGGTCCATAAATATCTTGACATATATTCATAGCTGATACAGACACCAAATATTGCTTTGGAGAAAAAAAACCTTTTACAGGACCTAAGAAATTTTGCCACTGCATTAAAAGTAATAACACTTTGCATATTTATCATGTCCTTCAACAGCCTGCCATTCCTCCTCCTCCCCCAGGTATCCCTCAAAAGCTTGGTGTTATAGATGAGACAGAAGGAAAGAAGTAGAGTATTTAGACTATTTGAAGAAGTCATGCATTATCAGTGGCAGATAACCCCATCACAAGTTGTTTGCTTGAATGCCTTTGACTCTTGCCAAAACATCTCAATAAAGTTATAATTAGCTGTGGCTGGCATTGCCATGAGCTGTAACAGCATTTATCTGCTGCAGAGTCATGTTCAGGAAGGTGCAAAATTCTTGGCTATCTCTATAGACATCAGGCATTAACGTCTGCTGTGACCATTTGCAGATGAATGTTCTTGGATCCATGTGAGAGGTTTGTGGTAGAGGTTCAGCAGTTACAGAATGGCTTTTAGAAATTGTACACCTGAAGCATGAGCAGTGTTAATTAAAGACCTGGTCTGTTCTTTTGAAGCCTTTTGTTGGCCTATATATTTGGAAATGTTTAACAGAGTAATGGAAATTTGAGGTTGGACAGTTTCTTTCTCTTGAGATAAAGATGCAGTGCTCCTCATTGTACTTCTATCCAATGCAAATTCCGGTGCTAGGCTATCCATCCACTCCTAGGAGGCTGTGGGGCAAAGGACCTATTTAGTGTGGTGGTCTTAGTAGCCCATAATTTTTTCCTGCAATTCATCTAGTTTCTTAGAGGTAGACTTCTTTTATCTCCGGTTCCTTATCTGCCGTGATATTGAAATACTTGGGATACCTTATGCCACAGTATTGCTGTGCTTGGCTTCTGCTCTATAGTTGTTGGTTAGTTCCAAAATATACCCTCTCTCCAAAAAAACACCCCACTGTGATTTCCTGGCTTCCTTTTCTTCCTCTCTGGGCTTCTTTTTATTTTCTCTTTTTCTTATCCTCTAATTAACTGTGTGGAACTAAATGTAATATTCAGGTAGAATACCTTTGTGTTGTGTTCTGTGTTGCTTGTTCAGGAGACACACACCCAAGCTCATAACATGTGTGAGCTGTCAGGCTGGGCAGCTTAATCTGTTCTTAGTTACTGATCTAGTACTGCCTTTCCAAGGTTTTTCTTCCTATCAGTGCCTATTTTTTGCTTTCCTTGGCAAATATTCACGTTTGTTCTGATTTTCTAATTATTTTTCTTGAACCTTTTGAAATTATTGTTGCGTCTATTATATAATCTTCCTCATTTGAGGCGAAAGAGGACTTCAGTATTTATATATATGCAAACATCATTAGTAAGCTGTATATCAAATAAGAATGAAAACAGATTAATATGGGGTTCCCCTAGATGCTTATCTGCTGATTACATATTTAACTTTTAATGCTTGCTTTCTGTTTACAGTACTTTGGCATCTGCAGATTGAAAAATTACCCTAAGAATAGATGTTCGTGATGCCCTGTGAAGTAGTTAACTAGGATAAATACTAATGTTATTAGTCCTCATTTAGGTATTCACAAACAGTGCTTTATGGCGTTATAATCTATTTTCGTATCTTTTCATAAATTAGTGATTTTCCTTTTCTTAGGTTCTTCTAGCAGCTGCTTGGGAGAGTTGGCAAGACAGGGTTTCCTGTTCTGCAAGTTTTAAACTTCAGGTTTTTTTCATTCTGCATTTTTCTGGACTGACACAGAGACATTTCAGAGTTGTCATTATGCATTGGACAAGCCCATCCGAAAATAGCAAAGGGTTTGATCAAATGCATGTGCAGGGCACTGAAATCCATATCTTTGCTTGAGGCAAGCAGGGCTTGAACTGCCTCCCATAATGGTGTCTTGCCTTAACCATACGTCTTCTGACTGGTTGGGAGTGACTGTTGCGGATGTTATTTCCCTTTTAATTAGCCATCTGTCACCCCTGGGGGGAGCAATGGGGACTCTGCCCCCGGGGCTGGGACCCCGCAGAGCCGAGTGCTGCCAATGCACGTCCTTGTCCCAGCAAGCGACAAAGCTGGATGAGCTTGGAAGGTGTGTGTGTGTGTGTGTGTGTGTGTGTGTGGCTTTTGTTTTGACTAGAAATGTTGTCTTTGCAAGCAATGCATATGTTGCTGTGGAAAGTTCTGCTTCTGACAAACATTTTTCTGGCAAAAGTGCAGATTTGCAGACTTCAGCATTTCTCCGTATTTCACAAATGGTCTAAATCGCAACAAACTGCTATAGCGTATGTAACTGTGTGTATGGACAACCCCCCATCCTGCTGAGGAATTTTCTAGCTTTTGTCCTTGTCACTACTGAAGATTTCATTTCCTCTAACTAGTAACTTGTTTCTTTAGAGTAGTAGACTCCATACGAGTGGTGGGACCTGATAGCATTACATGAAAATTATTTTTCCTGGGTAAACTTTCCTTTGAAAAGGTTTGCAAGGAAATTAGGGAGAATGGGTGGATACAGTGTGCTTGTGTTTCTACAGCTTTGTTAAAAATAGTCCTTGTAAGACAGTGCCAAAAGAAAAAGAAAACACCACCCAAATGATAGGGAAGGAGATAATGAAATGAGATAAAATGTGGTTAAATGATAGCAAACAGCTGTAATAGAAGGAATGCGGATGGAAGTTATAGATAAGCACTTGAGATCAGTTATGGAAGTCAGATTTAGTAATGTTAGCTCTCGGGGGGGGGTCATGGATGGGGATCTTGCCCCTTGCTGCTGCTTTTCCGCTGCAAGGGGCAGGCGGTGAAACCAGGCAGGCTACGTGGTGAGATTGTGTCCTTGGAGATAGACAAGTTAAAAGTAATGCGGAGAAGGGGCAAATCAGACAGATGGCTGTGGCTATTTATAGTGTGGTTTAGGACATTTGTTACTTGATTCAGAAATTGTTGATATTTACAGTTTGTTGGTTTTTAGATAACGGTCCTCTTGTTGGATTAAATTTCTAGTTAGAAGACATTCTGATAGCTGGATAATCTGAAAATGTTGTTCAGAGAAAAAGTAATGAGCAGTGAGTTGGTGAAATCAGTTATTAAGTTAATGGAAAAGTCGTAAAGATACAGTTTGACCAATAAAATAGAAGATAAATAAAATTTGAAGAAGTTTTGTATAAGATTTTCAAATATGATGATGTGGGTCAAATTTCTGAGATTCTCAGTGAAAGGTGGATTGGTAGAAGTGGTGTAAAAGTCTTCTGTAAAGTATTCTTTCTCATAAGGCAGACAGTACAAAAGAACCGCCAGTGATTAATGTTACATATGTTTCCACTGCGGAAAAGCAGTAATTTCAACTTTATTGTTTTATATACATCAGATGAATCAAAAGAAAGGCAGAAGAAAATAAGCCATGGTTACAATACTGAGGTGTGTTTATTTGAGGAAAAATTATGCTAAATGGGCCTTGGTGACTACCAGATATCCTTTCTTTTGCAAACTTCTTTTAGCAGACTTTCTATTTGCCAGATTCATGTGAAGCAAACTGTATTCTTCTCTACTTATATGCATGTTTGCCAGCTAATTCCAGTATAATCATTGATATGCTGTCATGGCTTCTTTTACTTAAGCCAGGACGACCAGTGAGAGTAAATGTGCAGTGATTTTCAGAAATTCAGAAATTTGTAGAAGTAGAATGTAAGTACAAACTGGTGAGACTATGTTCTTTGCAGATGTGTACCTGGTTTTTATAGTTTGATTTTTATTTTTTATTGCATGATTGATCTGACCATATCCTAGCATCAGATATTCCAATTCTTCTCATATCTGTCAAACCTGTAATTTAGTTAAAGTGTAATGAAAATGTGTTTCTTAAATAGGCCTTAATCATTTAGGAAAATGATGCTGTAAATATTGATATAGCATGAACAGAGAGAGTTTTGCAGTGTTACATTGTCTCCAAGTGGTCTTTAAAGCTTTCAAACACTTTTCATGGAAAGTTATACTTGCAAAAAGAAAAAGGCATTTTTCTGTTTTTCGTGATTGCTGTGGAATTGTTGGATTGAGCAAAAATCTAATAAATTGCTATGTTCTACGTGGAAAACTTTGGTTTTCATTGTCAGGTTAGCATATGGTGAAACATCCTATGTGTCTTTATTAGTGCACATTTTTAATTAAATGAGTATCTCTGTGTCCTAATCAAAGTGTAGCCCTTCTGTTTCTGTTGAGGGTCTTGGCTCATGGCAGTATTATTGCATCAGGGGTAAGTACCTTGGCACTGTTTGAACAACAAGTTGCAAATATAACTTAGCCTTTATTGACGTTTCAGTAGACACGGAAACTTTATTTACTAATTTTAGAATGGTCTGTGTAGAATTCCCCAAGGAAGATCACATGAATTGCCTGAGACTTTTGGTTCGTCTTAATTTAATGCTAAAAGAAATAAGACTGTACCAAATACCAAGCCTTAACTAAAACTGTTATCAGTACACAGTTTTCTGAGAAAATAAATATTGGTCAGTAACCTACTCATGTATTTGGCTTCACAAGGCTGGCAAGCCTTCTCAAGTCCTCATTTCTAAGTTTCCTAGTTAAAAAATGGCAAGAACTGACTTTGAAGTAGAGGAGGGATTCTTATGTTTCAGTTTTAAATGGTGAGAAATGCTTGGATACCTGAAAGAGTTCTTTTGAATCATTTCAGAGTGCGCAGTATCCAAGCTTTGTAGACAATCATCTAGAAATAAAAATACTTTGAAATGTGAAAACAAAGGTTCATTTTATCTGAGTGACCTGTTCTGTGGGGGCCTCTAGATGAACTCATCCAGATGTTCTTTTCCTATTTGAAAAAAAGCTTGCTATATACTTACTAGTATTGAGTATTTTTAAAAATAACCCAGTGATAAAGAAGTTAAATTAAAGATTGCAGTGTGGAAAGACTGCATTTTTTCTGGTCTTAGCCAGGAATATGTTTCCCTTTAGTGCAGTCACATAGGGCAGGATTGCAAAAGCGTCGGAGCAAAAATGGCATGCACGATATTCATATCCAAGCTTGTAAACAGGAGGTGAGAACAAAATCACTTATCTTTGTATTTGTTTCACTTGATGTCCAAGTCAGTTCAGAGTGGTCATGCATGCTTGAATACAAGGAATAGCTGATCCTGGATGTAGGAGTGAGGAACAGGAGTGTGCCAATTGCCTCTGCAAATGCTTGTATGGTCAAGTCTGGTTCACTCCTCTGTCTGTTACTGAAGCCAAATTTAAAAATCTCCTCCAGATTTTTTCTCCCTTGTCTTGCCATACCCCAAGTGATTCATTTGGCCTGTGAACTTCCATTGTCTGTTTAAATGTGGGCCATGAGTCTGTTTATCAGTCCTGGTGCTGACTGCTGTCGCTGCATTTCTGCCGTTCTTGTACAGCAAGTGGAAAGGAATTTGAGCATTAGCAATTTAGACTCCAGCTCATAATATGTGATTATTTTGTGACATGCCATTGCAGTGTTCCTTATAGAATTACATCACATTTAAAAGCTGCACTCTTTTTGTGCTTGTATCAGTCTTCGTGGCACATGCTTTTGGGTCAAAAAAAAAGTTAATGTTCGCCACTTAAATACGTGTACCACAGAAATGAGTGAAGGTTTAGAGAAAATTTTTGCTTATGAAGAATGATTAAATGAACTGAATATACATTGCTTAGCAACTATTTTGATGCTTACAATTGCTAGAACAGTGAAAGGCAGTGCTGAAGAGAGGATAAAAGAAAGACTGGCTATCTGAACAGAGAGCTATGTAGTGAAACACTTCAAACTGCAGAAAGACAAGTCTTCCTGTTTTTGAGATGCCTAAGTTAGTAATCAAGGTGTTGCCAGGAGTAAACTGTGAATCAATTCTGGATTATTTATTAGGAGTTTTTCAGTCTTACTGAATTTGTTTTTCAAACAATGTTTTCTCTTTGAAGACATTGTTTGAAAAACAGAGACAAAGAACATAAGTAAGTGGCATTTTCAGCCATATTTTTTTACTGTAAACTAAATCTTTGATTTCTTTTGGATGGATTTTATGGGTTTAGCTCTGATGCTAGTTTTGGGACATGTCTGAGGAGTCGAACAAAAATAACGTATCAGTAGCAGATCGTGCTGTGCATTGGTCTCGTGAGGTGGTATCATCGAGTGTGAGCATGTGAGGGATAAATGGGATGAAGTACCTTCTGCGTGGGGTGAAGTTAAATATGCCTTGGTGCCTGCCAGTCGTTTCAGCCTGTGGCCTCACTTCAGTTTTGTGTTATCTTAAGTGGCTGCAGGAATTACAAAGGCTTCCTAGCCTCTCCTGGCACAGAGTGCTAGTAGGTGTGTGTAGTGATGTGAAGTATGGTGCCTCTTAAAATTGTTCCCTAGTTGTACTAGACTATTGATATTTCCCTTCCCCCCTCCCTCTCTTTTCTTCTCACCCCTGGGGCATGCCTACACTTATTTACAAATATACTTAAATATGTAGTGCTTCAGTGAGCCTACTATAATCTAAAACACTGAGTACCCTGGCAGCCTGCAGAATCCTTCTGGCAGATCTTGGTAGACCGGTTAGCACAACTGTTCCAGATTGATTCATCTCTATAATGTACTTAGTTATTTTAGCTATCTGCATAATTTTTGCAGTACTTTTCTTGCAGTTTTCCACCCCCGTCTTTTGTTGTCTTTCTCTCAACCTGTGAAGACCTGGTTGTTGAATTATGGAAGCATTTTGTAGAGAATTGTGTGTTTTAGCTCTTTGTCAAATGATGTCTGTTGACCTTTGAGTGCCCATGAATTTGAAGTGAGATTTACTTTAAAATATTGAGATGAATATTTCAGAGAAGAATAGAAAGGCTTTTTATGATTTTTGAGTCTTATGAATTAAAAAAAGAAATTGCCTTTTAACTTGAAATAGCTGTAAAATTCAGTAACTGATAGAAGTTGATATTAAATGTGCATCAGTTGTTTAGCATAGTATGTTTATTTTTTAAAATTTCCTGTTAAAGAGGAGTATTTTTTTATCTCCTGCTCTTTGGTAGTGTCGAGGTGTCAGCCTGAAAAGATGTCTAAATATAATATACTTTTAAACTGCTTGTTGTGGTTGCTGATTCGAGGAATTATAAATTTCAGTGTAAATTTTTAAACATTGGTAAAATCTGGACTTATTAAGATGTGATTTCATTATTTAATTATTTTATTATGGCTGCTAAGCCTGTATTAGGAAGTCAACAACATTTAAAAAAGAGTTGTTTCTAACCCAGTGCTACCTAAAACATTGTCTCACCTTTTTGTCTACTTCACAGTAATGTGACATTAGAGTCTTTTGGGGAGTTTTGTAAAACAACAGCATTGTTGCCTTTTAAAAATTTTTTAGTACAAGAATGAATGTTATTTTTAAAATCTCTTAGTAGAGAAGTGGAATAGTTACGATAGCTACAACGCTGTAACTTAGACTAGATGTGTGTGACACTTCTAGGTTATGTTGCAGTTGGTCACAAAAAAATACAGTGAGATAAAGTGGAAAAAAAATGCCAGACTCAACAATTGCAGCTGAAATAGACTGTTCCAGGCATGTCTTTTTCCAGTGTTCTCTGGTTTTGTGGGGGCTATTTTTGTTTGGTTTGATTTTGGTTTTTTGTTTGTTTTGTTTTCTTCTTCTCTCTTGATGGTAATTTCACAGTTGAGTTGGAATACAGTAACTTGTAGCATTTAGCCTGGAATAAACTTGAGGCGGATCCTGCCTTGATTCTTGCTGTGGAGCCAGTGGGGCCGGGTGCTTTATGGAGACGATGTGCCCCACCCATAAGGCAAGAAACAATATGAGGTTTTGCGTGATCCCTGTAGGCGATTTTGAGGTTTGCAAGGACTGGCTTACGATTTGATGCATTCTAACCTTATTGCCTAGAAGGTCAGTTGTCGCAGAACCTGTTTGTTGGGAATATTTGCGAATTCTTGAAATTTTTGGCAAACCTTCCCAGGAGTGGCCAAAACACAGATGTAGAACAGTGTTGCAGATTACTCAAAGTGGAAGGGACTCTCATTTGCTCTTTGACTCCCTCAGGTGTAGCTCAGGCTTCAGATTTGACTTGGGCTAAAGCTGTAGCCATAGGAAGTCACCTGTGGAGTCTCAGTCTATTGGTAAAATTCTGTCATTTACGCCTGAAACGTACAAAACTGGAGTTGTGCAGTTCAGTTACAATTTTCATTATGTTTCAACCCAGACCTCCTGCACATTAAGTGTTTGCACAGACACTTAGACAGGTGTTGTCTATGTATTTTAATTGGAGATAGTGCTCCTACAGTTATCACTGTATTGTTCTAGAGACTGAGAAAATGCTGCTTCATGTCATAATTTGTCATTTTAGATTTTTAAACTCATTGTACTTGTTTATTCAGTTTGCATTTATCTGCAAAGTGTGTCTGTTTCTTTTATGGTATGAACATTTAGGTTCCTTTGCATATTTTTAGTTAATTGCCAAACATTTTAAAGAACGAAATCTGCTTAAGACATATGAACTTTTAGAGTATTATTGTTAGAATAAAATTTCAGTTATTATTTTAATACTATCCTTACATGCAGTGTAAGTAAACCTGAATATCATCAATAAGAATTTCTTAAATAATATTTAAGCTTACATGTATAACTGATGTTTATTGTCCACTGAGGCTGACTTAATTGTAATTGCTGAATACATGTATAAATGAGGGATAAGGGTTGCTAACATCTTGGGGAAAAGAGAGGGAATATTTCTCTGTGTTATGAAAAGGATCAAATGTAAGTATTCTCATTTTCAGAGCCAGAATTTCTCAAAAATAGTGAGTATTAGACATAAGGATGCTACTCTGAAGAAAAGCATGAACAAACTATGCTAGAAACCATGCAGCCTCCAAGGAGAGAGCAAAATTATTCTCAGTTTCTTGAAGTACCGATAAAACTACCTATCTGTAAAGTATATATTTATTAACCTTGAAAGATCTTACCAATAAGCTTATGTAGGGCTGGAGAAATGGCTCTTGGGCTGTGGATTCGACTGTTGTTGCTGCGTGTGTTTTAAGTAAGAAACACAAGGATTTCTTGAAAGTCCAGGGAAGAGGAAAATTCTAAGACATGACATTAAGAGCATGGACATATTACTGACAACAAAAGATGTCCACATGAAGGAGGTGTTGTATGATATTTCTTAATCATATCCATTTATGTGTCTCCCTCTTATAAAAGGAACCTTTTAAAACTATTGAGAAGTTGCATTTTAAAATTTTGTTTAGGCTGCTACCATTGGAAGATGACTTTAGCCTCAACTGTTAGCACAGTAATGCTGGTTTGACCTTTGTAGTATAGCAGTGCATGAGCCGGGTTGTTTGCCGACCTTCCAGGTAAAAGTGCTTTGTTCCAGCATGTTCAGTCAGTTCATTATTGGCTAGAAATTGCTTGCAGACAGCAGGTCACATAATAGATCACTTCAGCTTGTGTCCTGATGGCATTGGCTGATCTTCTTCATTCCAGCCAAATACGTATTTACATCATGATTTTCTGTTTCTAAAAGACGTTCTCTCACTTTTGACGAGAAAGACACGTGTTTACTTCTGCTGGGACTACGTGGAGATAGGGAGAGAGAATCTGTGTGTCTGTGCAGTTACTGCAAACTAAATTAAATGTGTCTGAGATGTTCCTCTTGGGAGAGATGCTGACCTTGTTGAGATGAGGTGCTTCTCACACAGTTACAGTCCTTGGGGTAGGAAATGCTGACTGCAGCACCAGCATTTCTTTCTCCTATGCTTTTCTTTAAACCTGAGCAGAAAATTGACATCAGAATTCAGTTGTAGTTCTTGATGCCAGAGTGAGAGGTCTTTCTTTTGATTCAGTTGACTTTTTTTTTTTTTCTGGAATTCAGATATATTTCCCCTATTGAAGGTGAAGACTGACTTTGTTGGAGAGCAGCCAGTGTTTTTCTCTTGTCGTAAACTGGCTCGTCTAGTTGGTGACTGGCAGTTAAGGATCATTCAGGTGTCTGTCAAGCTATTTATTGGCTGTACTTGAGTAATGAAATGATGTCAGCTGGTGTGATATTTTAGAGCAGCTGCTATTGCTGGTCACCAACAAATGGGCTTTTGGAGTAAGATTCATCTTGCCTGGTCGCCAAAATTCAACTGAGTTAGTTGTGTACCTGCCCTTTATAGCTGGTGGAGAGAAAGTGACATTTACATACTCTTGTTTTTTCTCACCTTCGGGTAAAAATCTGCAGTCAGATTCTTTGGAAGCAACTATCTCCATTAACTAAAATATCTGGGGACGGCTTGCAAGGTTGTGACAGGTGAGGATAGGATATTTCTGCTTATTTTTAATCCCTGACTTTTCTGCGCATTTATTTAAATGAAAGGCTTATTGGTCTTCATGTTCAACAGCTGATGGTCTAGACCAATTGCCTTTTATCCTGTTTGTACTTCTCAAGAGACACATGAGGTGCTTGGAGACTTAGTTGCAGAGGTGCAGAAAGCTTCTGATCCTGGAAATGGCAGGTGAGGCTGAGGCATGAAGTGGTGGCTGCCTGTAGGTATTTTTGCCTGAAAGTGTATTTATGAGTTGAGCAAGCACAAGAACTTGCCTCTTATAATAGACTTGATTTGAGCATTAGGTACAAAAGCAGGTAGTTCTTCCTTTATGATTAGGAATTAATATCCTGTATTTATCATAATTTTCTATTTAAAGGAGATTTTTCATAGGCAACTAAATACTCTGTGCTGGAAGTTCATAGAGGTTAGCAGTCTGTTTTTTACTTGACTTTTATTTACTTATGTCCCATTTTTCTCCTTGTCTCCCTCACCAAAATACCTTTCCCTGTTTTCCTTTTTTTTCCCCTCTCTTAATTACAGTATTTCTGGAGAACTTTCCTTAACCTATTTTAGTAAGTATCATAATTAACACTTAACTCTGTATTACAAACAGGGTTTTATTTTTCTTTTGTTCTTATTTTAGATGAACATCAGGTTTACATCAGGTTTTTTTACTGGTATCATGTATCTAACATGTATCTATAGAATTATACCCTAAGTATACACTACTTCAGTTAGTGAGCAGAAATACTTTATCATCTTCTCTTGCTTATTGTTGGTAAATACTTTTATCTGCTGAAGGCTTTTTGTACGCTTGTTTTATCCATTCCTTATCCTTTATTGAATGTTTATCCAAGAGAGAAAATAAACCCCGTCGAACAAACCAAAATTGCTTTATTTCTTATCTTTTTTCTTTCCCTTTTTTTTTGATCTGTAATGAGTGTGCAGTTTAGAAGGCTTATCTTTGCAGTGGTTTTTGTGTTTAATGTTTATGAAGCATAGTAAGCCCATTTCTTTTGAACTCTACAAATGAATATTAAAATAACTTGAGAAGACACACACACTTAAGAGCTACGCTGAATGATTTTGAGGAAGCAGATTCTAAACCAAACACTTCTTTTGCAGGCCCAGATTGCCTTTCTTCAAGGTGAAAGGAAAGGACAGGAAAATCTGAAGAAAGATCTAGTGCGAAGAATCAAAATGCTGGAATATGCGCTCAAACAAGAAAGGTATGCTGCTTTAGTGATGAGTACATGACGAAGAAAGGCTGAAGACACAAACTTTATTTTGCCTTTGTATTTGACAAAACCAAGAAATATTTCTTCTGTATCTACTTTGTTCTCAGATTGACAAATGCAACTGTACTAAATAAAACCACTACTCTAAATGTCTGCGTTATGATAAGAACAATAGCTGAAATAGGGTGGCTCCAAAAACATGCTAGCAAAACCCATAGCTGATCAGCAATGAATACTTTTCCTTGGTAAAATTCCACTGAACTGTATAGATTATACTCCAGAATGACAGTGTATTCTCATTTTGTTCAAAGTACTAGCTTTGTTTGTTAATATGTGACAACTGAGGTCTTGAATAACTGTCTTCAGTCTAATAATTACTAGTTTTTAATATTGCTAAGTTTTTAGTCTTTTTGGTATGATAGACTCTACAAGAATATCTTCTGGAGGTTAATTGTGTGATTGAAAAAATGTTTGTGTTTACCAGTTAATCAATGTCTATTTCTTTGTTCATGGAGATTTCAGTACAAGTCCCCAGTTTACGATTTTATTAGTATACATACTTTCCTATTATTCTGACCTTTGAGGCAAGCAAGTTGTTTTTTTATCATGTTTTCAGAAATCTCTCTGTTCAACTGATTTATTTTAGGCCAAGTTTAGTTTAAATTCTTTCAATTAGTGAAATGTCTTTTAAAATTCTTGAATAAAGAGTATATTTATGGTACTGCTGTAGAGCAATCATTGCTTGCATTATCATTTTCCTATCCAATAATTCCTGCTTCTCTTTAATAAAATAAGCCTCTGAAATAGTTTGTTTAGTAGAAATAAGATTAAAAATATACACATATGCAGATGAGGAGTAGAATATCACTGGTGGATAATTTTAAAAGGATACTAATAGTTACATCACTGTAATGCATTTAGATTTGCTCGTCTTACATGGGCTGCTTTAGCACATGTCTTTTACCATCCAGTTCGTCTCTTCCTGGTAGCAACCAATTAATCCACTAGCATGGCAATGGAGCTGGGGTTCTGGCCAGCAATAGCCCCAGGGCTCCAGTGTATTTTTTTCTGCTTTGGGGAGTTCTTGGAGGAATGCTTGGATACTCTTTTCACCCAGGCCTTATTATGGTACTTATCTTATATCATATAGCATAGAAAAATAGGAAATGTATGCATAATGGAGTTTGCAGTTTATGGCTGTGGAAAGGCTTACATTTGAAGCATGATTACAAAGGCTAGTGTCATTGGTTCAGCTAAAGATATATAAGTTATATGTATTCTGTGAAGATTTCATGTATTTCAAAACTGGGGGAGCTATTCCTGATTACATAAAAGTGTCTCTGACACTTCATGTTCATAACCCACAGAAGTTAGCAATTTAAATTTATTGAACTATGTAAATACATTTTTGTGTACTATCAAGAGAAACTTTGTAACATTAAAAAACCAAAAATCGAACTTCCATATGGATGGTGAAAATGTTCCCCAGTTGTATTCTGTAAAATCTACCTAAATGATGACATTTAATACTTAATGCAGCAATCCCTGTCAGGACTAGGAAAAAACACTTGGTGGCTGCTTATTAGCAGTTTTTACATGTGTATCTTTAATGTTGTATGTTTTTCTGCTGTGTGTGGCATTAGCCTTGGTTACTCAGGTCAGTAGGCTACAGTGAGCTGATCTGATCCAGTGTGACAGTTTCAGTACGGGTGTGCAGTGGTTCTGTAAGCAGATGTGATGCTTGTGACTGGTGTGTGTTGGAGACAGCTATTTATGAGTTTGTAGTTTTAAACAGCAGTTTTATTTGCCAGTTTCTGAAGAAATAGTCATGTATTTCTTCTGGAATTATCTCCCAGCAAGTGTTCTTGCTTGATACTTCAAAGAATGGCAACATACTGAGCTTGGAAGTACTGCTCTCTTTCCCAGCATTTTCCTAAATCAGCTGTCAGCCAGGTCAGGCAGTAGTCAGGATGCTTGCATTTTCCACTGGGTTCTCAGAACTGGAAAATGAGATCTTATAAGGTAGGAGGAAGACATTCCTGTCAAGTTGGGGAAGGTTGGTGCGCTGTGAGGGGGCAGGGAATCATTCCTGTATCCCTTCATTTCTGCCCTGGCCTTGCAGCATTTCAAATCTTTCTCAGCTAGACAAAATAAGTTGTGAGTAACAGAACAGAATATGAAATTGTGGACCAGAGTACTCCATGCTCACAATGCCCTCAGGAAACCATGAAAAAGAAATGAGCAGCATTGTTTTCTCAGGTACATGCTTTTATGAGCTGCTGTTCTTTATAGTGGCTGCTCCACATTTCTTTTATCAACCGAACGGTTTCAAATTTGATTATAAATAAACAACTTTGGGAGCATTGTTGTTGTTCTCTGTTTCATGTCACGTCATTTTATAGTGGGTAAGGTAGAAAATAAGTTCTATTACTGATTGTCATGTTTTTCTGGCAAATTTGGTTTAATGTTTAGTCTTTGTCAGTAATTGTGAGGTTACCTTTTTGTTGTGTGTTTAGCAAGCCAGGTTATTTCTGCTGAAGAGTCTTAGTAGACGAAATAGCAAGGAGCTTAGAAGGAGCTAGTGCGTAGTTAAGTGCTAGCATTTTTCAACAGCAGTTTTGATGTAGTTTTGCCAGTATCCAGTAGATTGCAGTGTGAGGCTGTTCAGAGTTGAGGGTTACTTTTTATGACTTAATCAATACTTGCTCCACCACCAGTAAATTGCATTGGTGCCTCTGGATTTTCAGGAGCTAGATGAAATGTAGTACTGTTTCTCTCAAGTACATGTCCTATTTCAGCTGGTCTAGCTCACTTCCTGTCTTAACATATTTCAACCGAAGAACTGGACTCCTGAGCCATGTCTCTAGAAACAGTTGATTTAACTTTATGTTGTTTTCTGCACTGATGTGTCTCATCAGTGTAAGGCTGGCGCCTTCTCCCCTGGGTAGAATATCTCGCCGTGCTGTTCCTGGCAGTCGTTCTTGTTTATGTCTCTTGATTTGGCTGCAGCTCCCAGATCTTCTACGGATGTTTTGGCAGGCTCCCTCAGCACAGCTGGATCAGATGCTTCAGGTCTGGCGACAGATATTTCCAAGAAATAGTGGCTTTCTTTGACTGGAATCAAACTTGTTTCTGTGTGAAGTATTCAGAAAAGTTTCACTGCACTCAGGAAATTTGGATGAAGGCTTTAAGCATTTTCCTAAGCAATTCTTGAAGTTGTGGCAGCCATGTTGAATGTCTCCAAGCACTGAATAGAAGACACGTAGTTTGAAGAAAATACTGCTAATCAAAAGAGGAGATTTGTGTAATGAAGGGCAAAAGCCAAAGCAGTGGTAATATTCATACTTACCTGAGTAAGAGCTTCTACCCAGGAATATAGTTTCACAGTGCTAAAATAGCTTTCTTCCAAATAACTGTAAGGCTAGTTTTCAGATAGAAAATACCTTCTTTGAAGTTGTATCCTTCAGGTAGTTATTTTTCAAGTCATTTTTCTGTTGCTGCATGCTGTTAATAATTCATATGTAATTTTCAGAAATGGAAGGTAAATCATTCAAGTTGAACAAGTTTCAGATAATGAATCTTTGAGATGTTTCTTTCTCTCCCCTGCCACCAAACCACTGTCCTTTATATACTTTTATACTTTTTTACACAAAAAATGCTTTACCTCTTTTTTGTGGTGGTAGTACCACACTGCTGGGATGTGTGAGCTAGAGTTAAATGGGAACTGCAGAAGGCCAGTTTAAAGCTGTTAGTAAGTGGACCATGTGATTTCTGAAAAAGTGAAAAAATTAAGCATTACAGGTGGGCAGGAGATATTCTGTCATTGTAAAAATAGATTAAATTAAAATGTGTTAATGGAATAAGTGATATTTAGAATTTGTGTAGAAAAGAATTAAAGGTTATTTTGTGAAAAGTTTCATAGCCCTTAATTGCAATATATGTAACTGAAGGGTCAAGACTCCCTTCTAGTCCTGGAGTCTGAGTCATGGTGTTCAGCCCTTTTCTTAGTGCACTTTAGAAAGAAGATTGTTCGTCTTTCATACCTGTGATATTTTCAGCTGTATCATAAAAAAGTGTCTAATAATAAATCTCATACTGCCTGAAGAAGTGTAGAAAATATTTCCTAATGGCCTGTTAGCAGTCTATATTGATTTTATGGGAGTTTTTTGTAATATTTTTCTGAAATTTAGAAGCTGAGCACAACCAAAGATGAATTCACTGTGTCACATATTCTGGCATGATACTCATGTTTGTGTTTCAAGTCTGTGACCTGCTCAGAGACCTGAATTTATACCAATTGAATTTAATTCAGGTTTGATTATAGCATTGGGGCTTTTTTGTCATTTTGTGTGGTTAGAGCTCTATAACATTTTTTTAACTTTGTCAGCAGTATTAAAAATAAGGATTACTTTTTGGGATTTTCATTTCTTCAGTTGCCTCTTTGTTAGAACGTGGTTCTTCTGCCTTTTCTGTGGTGCTAGTGGTCTCTGCCTGCAATATACTAAGTTAGGTCCTCTAAAAGATGAAATCTTAGTCCAGCTTGGCCCTAAAATAAATTTAAAGGGCCAGTGGTGTACAAGACCGTGTAATCTACATTATCCTCTTGAAGTAAAGAATAACAACAAAAGCTTTAAAAGCTGTTGTATTATGAGGTGAAACCAGTTACAAAATCCTGGTACTAACCGTTTAAAATGGATTTAAAATGAATAATCTCATTTTGCTGAAATGATTTTATAATGCTTTTGATGAGTGGGGAAAACTTCAGTAAGAAGAAAGAAGACTATTACTGTTGATTTAAGTGGGAAGTAACTTAAAAAATGAGCAAACATGGATTTAGGAGATTGAACTAAATATACTGAGAAGTTTAAAAAACTGCAGTCTGAATCTTTGAAAGATGGATTTTGGAGAATGTGAGATCTGAGGAACAGGAAAGGTATGAAGAATGATCCTTTCAGTGAACCTAGCAAACATTTTACTTAGGCTGGAAATTATTAACAAAACTTCATAAGAAAATTAGTGAGCATAGTGAAACTTTGTATAAAACCCATGAACTAAAAGCAAATGTCGACTGCTGCAAAACTAACTTCTTCCTGAAATTATTTGAAGGAATGAAGTAGAACACACCATCTGTCAGTAATCCAGATTAGAGCAGAGTATTAATATGTGTTCATTTCTGATAAGTCAAATCAAAATAGATTACACATTAGGGTCACTTGAATTCATGGCTGCATAAAAAATTGTAGCGTTTAAAGTTGGTGGGGTAGGTTGATGACAGAGTAGAGGATTTCCTACTTCTTGATTAATCATTGCTTTTCATTAGTGACGACGGGGGAAGTATACATAGCATCAATATTTAACAATAACAAAATGCACTTGTTTTACTGGGGTAACATGTAAGAAATGTATAGTTGGAAAAGAAAAGATAAATGTTTTGATTGAGCATTCAGCTTTGATTTTGTTCTACTCTTGATTATTCTTTTCTGTACTGACTAAAATGTTTAACTTTCATCTATTGCTGTTAAAACATTTCAAGCACATCCTTTCTCCTTTCCTTGTTGATTGCTGCTCAGCTGAGTTAGAGCTTAGTGCTTTGGCTCTTGAGAGTTAGTTCCTTCATCTGTCGATGTTGTTATGACTAAGAGGCACTTCTTCACTCTTCACTTGCCCTTCTCAGTCAGAATTAAATGTTTATTATAATTAAAACACAGCTGGATTAGTGGGAAGCTAGTACTGTCGATACTGAAGTGTAACAACTACCAAGCGTTCTTCAGCACTATTTTGTTAGAAGTAATGGGTTTTCTTGATGAAATAGGAAAAGGCAAAAGAAAACAGTAATATAATGAAGATATTTAAGAAGCAATCAAGAGGTGTAGGTAACTTGAAAACATTTTTTGCAGCCATTCTTGATACAGTCATGCTAGCTTAGTAAGACTTGCCTCATACAATTACAAAGTGTCAAACCCATTAATTTTTTTAAAAACAAATTTTAAGTGGGAGAGCTCCCCTGTGACTAGTGGAGCTAATGAGGCTCATTTTCATGTTGGTGCATATGAGAGGTTTATTTTTTTTGTCTTTTTCAGCCCGTTTCCTGCTGCCCTACACTTTGCTTTGTACATTTGTGTTTCAGCTGCATGTACATGTGTGCTGTTCGATTGTCCCACTGCTCCCAGGCTGCACACACAGCATTTCCTGACTTGTTCTCAGCCTTTTGTTCAGGGTAGGAACTAGTATAAGTGCCACTCTTCTACCCAGTTGAGGGTGTATAAAACTTGTAATTTTGTAGTTAAAAAGTTCACTTTGCCTCACTTTCTCTGTTGCAGTGTTATAAGACTTTTGTAATGAATCTTGAATAACTTACATGTACATGTGTAATACTGTGCTACTGTGGTGTTATATGTGTATTTAAAAGTCTGTACATACTGAGTCTTTAGGATGAAGCTTTTCAAATTAAACAGCTTTTTTTTTTTTTTTGTAGTTACTCTTGTCATTGTATGGCATGCTTTGTGGGGCTTATTACATTAGACCTTTTGATGGCTAAGTATTTTTGGAAGAAACTCTCCATTTTTGCACTTGGTCAAGTGGCAGACCTAGCAGCTTTGAAAGAAACTGGTGTGGGTGAGCTGTCAGCGCTAAGTCCTGTTTAGAGTATTTCTGAGGGCCTGCTGCTGTTGGACAGCACAGCATTTTGAAGAATAAAACTAAAGTTTGCTTAATGGAGTGACAATATGAGATATGAAGTAGATGGCACTGAGCTGACATGGGTAGTAAAAATGTTTCACAGTGATGGCTAAAAAGGAAAGACTAGGGGGATGGGAAGGGAAGCAGAAGAGATGCTTGTGTCCACAGGGAAGGAACCTTTTCTGTAGCAAGAACATTTTGTAAAATATGCAGTCAACTGCTCTGTTTCCTCAGTATTCACTATGCAATTACACGTAACCCTTGGAAAAAAAATTAAATAAAATTACGTATCTGAAGTCTTGGTAAAATTATTTGGCTTGCTTTGTTCCTAGCTTAGAAGAAAAGAGTGGTTTTTCAAGTGAAAACAGGTGACATTTATGTGTTTAGAGCTATCCTTTAAAGGTACTAATAGGTTTTTTTCCTTCTTTTTTTGTTTGTTTGTTTGTTTGTTTGTTTTTGGTTTGGTTTGGTTTCCTTTTAGGGCTAAATACCACAAATTAAAATATGGCACAGAACTGAATCAGGGAGATATGAAGCCACCGAACTATGATTCTGGTAAGCATTTGTTGAGTGAGAGAATGAGTTTATTACTGGCATAAAAGCTTAACTGTATTATGTGCAAATGCTGAATTGATAGTATTGATAAAATAAGTCTCTTAATGGAGCAGGGAGAATAGAGATAATTAATAAAGCCTATATTTTACTCTTGTACAATTAAAAATATATGCTAGTGCTCTAAAAGAGTCTATTAATAAATCAAGTTAGTTTAGATTTAAAAACATCCAAATCCAAATGAGCAGACTGCTCTTGGAGAGAGCAGTTTTTCTGTCCCTTAGAAATGTGTATGGATATTTTAGAACAGGACGATACTAGATTCCTAGCAATAGAATCCTTTTATCTCTGGATAATTCTTCTGAATGAAATATATATAGTTAATGATTTTTTCTTCAATTATCTCAATGGTATTCCAGGAAAAAAAATAATTAAAGTGCATATTAGACATAAGTGAGAGTTTTTGAATGGGAGATTTCTCTGCAGAATTCAAATGATCGTTGGAGATGCTTTTAGCTAATTTCAGTTTTTTGCCTTGGTCTCTGGAAAGCTGATTTGTTTTCATTTCCTACTTCACACAAATAGATTTAAGCACTGAACTGCAGAAATTAAGAATTTAAATTACTTCCTTTTATCCCTCTATCTCCCTATCCTTTCCTCAGGAGAAAAAAAAAAAGAAAACAAAAAAAAAAGAGGTACAGAGATCTGGCTATAGGTCAAGCCATTGAAAAAGTAGGTGATGTTTTTTGTGTCTCAGTCTCCTGGTGCTCCTACTACAAAGAAATTGGAACCACCTATATGTAAAGGCAGAGCATAGAAAGTCTGCAGATCTCATCTCTGTCACTTGGTTTGTGGAGGGGATGGTCTGGTTGACTGTCATGATGATTTCTTACCTCGTTGGGTTTAGGAGGTCATTAAAAAAACCCCAAACAAACAGAACATCCAACCCCACACCAACTAAGAAAGCTTTACCCCAGGCTTTTCTTGTCCAAGTTTTTAATGAATTTTTGAGAAATTTTATTTCATGCAATTATCAACGTTATTTCCATAACTGAAGAAATATTTAATTTGATGCTACTAAGTGGAAGACCTCAATCTGTATCTGGACCATTAGAAAACTTTGTCCTGATCATATCAAAATCCTAGACAACCATGGGGTTTTTTTTGTAATCTTTCAGGATGCAGCTACAGCATGTTGCTCCAGTTTCCAGCTGAGGAATGTAGTGGGATGCCTGGCTTGCCCAGCAGAGCTCTAGCCTGTGCATTAGTTCTGCAAAGTCAGCATTGTGGAAATACTTAAGTTAAAATTCCATTATTCTCATTTATCCCATTGTATTCTATATATAGCTATAAGAAATGTATATTTTTGTTGTGTATCAAATCTGGACTGATGACTTAAAATAGAAACATTGTTCTAATGCTCTTTTTGAAGTTGTCTTTCATAGATACTTAAGTTATGTGTCCATATGTTCCCCTTGCCCTATCCCTGTTTTTCCTGCCCAGTCATGAAAAAAAGTGGAAATATTGGTAGCAGTTTTTCCACATGGGTCCTTGTTTGTTTTCTTTATGATCTCTTGGTGAGTCTGTAACACAATTTTAGAAGAAAGATTTCAATCTCCTGGTAAAGGGATACTTTAAAAAAATTATTTATACTGTTTATTTATTTATACTATTTATACAATATCTTCTGCTATAATTTGCTCATAATGCAAGTGTCTTCATTCTTATCTGTAAGCCACTGCTACTGCTAGCAGTCATCATTTCTGAGCAGACTAAGCACAAGAGAACTCTTGCCTGTGGGTATACTTAACAGTGCCTTCAGAAGAAGGGTTTTTACTTTCAAAAGGAATTTTCAGGCAGATTTACCTCAGTCATGTTTTAATAATTATAGACTGAGCTTTGGTAGCTGTGCATTGGATCCAGCTGTGTCCAGTTGTCATTAGAAAATGATTGTGCATTTGATTATTTCCTGTGGTTGCTATTAAATAGGCTTGTGAATTTGAGATGTCTAAAATTCATGTCTCTCCCTGCATGTGAATTCTGATTAGTCTTTGATAGCTTCTTTGGGTAGGTGGTGGGGGTTTTTCTATAGTATTAATTCAGTTGTTTAAAGGTAAATGACTTCTCGATGAGAATAATAGCTTTCCCACGTCATATATCAGGTTACTCATAGGATTATACCACAGGTTTTTCTGGTTCTTAAGTCTTGTTTACACAGGAAGTTTGTTCATCCTTCAGTGTTTGGACCACAAGGTTTTCAAGTTTTGTTGAGGCTTTCATAGATAATAAACCAAGATCTTTTATCTTGGGAAGCATATGCATATGCATCTCCTCTAGGAGAGGAAAAAACCCCACCATCATGTGCTGTGAAGCTATATATGGAATAAACGTGTAGCTGTTGGTTGCCAGCATTCTGATAGTTTTCTTGAGAGAACAGCTGCATGATTTTTTTTTTTTTTTTGGTAGATTTTCCTGGAGTAGTAACGTTTGGATACAAATTTATGGTTGGGGAAAATGTGATGAAAATTTTTCAACAACTTTTCAGGTGAAAAAATAAACAAACAACCCTATTGTTTGTTTGTTTCTATAAAACTAATACAAATAAGGATAAAGTTCATGTAAGTAGATCTGTTGATTTATTTTGAATTGTCAAATATTAAGGAAATTGGGAAGTTGTAAATTGATATCATGCTGCAGTTGTGTTTGATATTGTTAGCAATTAAAGATATTTGTATTCAAACATGAGCAGCAATTATATGGGACAGCTAAAGCAAAAATTGGACTGCAGACTGTCTGTCATGTGCTTCTAAAGGAGATAGGAACTTGCTCTCATAGAATAGGACTATTTAGGAGTTAGGACAAGTGGAACTCGTTCTCATAGCGTGGGATGTACCTGGAAATCTTTATGTGTATATAGTACTGCAGTTATGTGCTATGTGCATTTTTTTCTCCCTTTATTATTGGCACTTTGAACTTTGTTATTAAACCATTCCTAATCATTTTAAGGCAGATCACATTTGTCTTTTCAAGTGGATGGGCATCTTTTATGCAAGGTAAAGGGAAAAAATGTAATAAAATAATCTTTTTCAGATGAAGGGAATGAGACAGAGATTCAGCCACAACAGAACAGTCAGCTAATATGGAAACAAGGACGACAGCTGCTAAGACAGTAAGTGTTGAAAAAAGGACTCAAATACCAAAAGCAAAGCAAGAGTCTGCTAATGAAATGTGATGGTGATGGTATTTGAATTTTTTTTTCAGTTACGTTTTACTGAAAGAAAAGTTAGTGTGTGTGATGGAGTTCATTGAGCTTCTGCACTACTTTTCCT
This sequence comes from Aleadryas rufinucha, assembly GCA_013397815.1. Classification (NCBI taxonomy): domain Eukaryota; kingdom Metazoa; phylum Chordata; class Aves; order Passeriformes; genus Aleadryas; species Aleadryas rufinucha. Next base: position 644,708 of record VZTH01019450.1, on the reverse strand, counting down.
CGGGTTTTGAAAAATTTTAATTCTTAACTTCAGATGAGAAGCCTTGTCAAGTCACAAACTCCTGATCTCATTTACTTGTCTTTGACTGAGTGTAGTCAAACAGTCTGCTTGGGAGAACAGTGGGTCACGACACTTTGCAATTAAAAAACAAAAGACACAAATAATTCTGCTAGGAGCTGTGTAAAATAAAAACAGCTAGGATTGGAGAAGGAAAAGTTTTATTTTGGCTTGCTTAAGTTGCAGAAAGACTAACATCCAGAAAGTTACACTAGATGTTTTCTAATTCTGTATTCATGTCAGTGAAACAAATGTCTGTTAATCTGAATTAATATTTGAATTGTGACCATAATAACTAAATTAGTTGCCAAGATATTGATGTGTTACAGAGGATTAAATGAGAGGGGACTGAGACAGTAAGGATGATCCTTTTTCCAAGGAAATATACAAAAGTTAAATTTGTTGGGTAGCTTGTACAGGCTTCTCTTTTGCAAGAGCTCAAATCTTTGCATGCATGTTGAATAAATGTAAATAAAATCATCTTGGCTTGGATCAGTGATTTTGAAGACAAGTCATTCCTTCTCAGCGCAGTTCATAAAAGAGTGACACTGCTGAATACAGAGTGCATATAATTGACAGACTCTGTTTTACATAGGTGACTTGTTTGATTTTTCTGTAGCCAACAACCAGTATTTCTCTCCTAATGTGGTTATGTGAATGATGTTGTTAAGTAATTGGAGGAGAACGTTCTTGCAGGAAAAGTGCATGTCCCTGATTCGTAACAGCTGTCACTGTAAAATAACATTTCCCTTCTTAGAGTTGTCTAGAATATTGACAATTTAATCAGTTCAGTGCTATTAACTCCATGTTCTATAAGGAAGGACACAAACCAATTTTTACTTTTTCTTTTTTAAATTGTTATTTCCCTCCTATTTCTCTCAAGGGCAACATGGCATATTGATAAAAGAGCCAACTTTAAACCTACAGAGCCAACTTTAGACAGTGAGGTTTACATACAAGGATTTTTGCTGTTCAGTCTTTATGTGGAAGGCAAATTAATATTGCAGATCCATTGCAGAATAAAGGAAAGGCAAGACAAAGATTTTACCAAGCCTAGTCCATCATAAAGAACAACTCTTACTAATAGCCACAGCTGTAGAAATTGGTTTTTATTCCCTGTTTTCTAGGCTTCTAATGGTGTTTACATAAGGAACATATCTGGTACTTCTTGTATCTAGTTTCCATGTGTCGAAGAATAAAATGACCATGGTTATGCATGCAACTGTGGTGATTTTTATAAAGCAGTTGTAAATATTTTAATTGAAAGTGCTTTTCCATCCATTTTAGTAAATGAATGAATAACGTATTGTATAACCTCTGACTGCTAGGCTCTCTGATTTTTTTTTTTCTCAGTGACTGTAGAGGCTGGTACTGCAAGAGGCGATCCCTCTGCAGCTGGTACAGGATGATTTACAAGCATGTTTCACTAGCTCAGCACCATAGTTTGCTAAGATAAGGGATTGAGGATGAGTTTAGGGAAAAGTCTCCATTTAATGTTTTTGGGAAGTGAGATGTGCAGAGAACATTAGCATGAGTTCTCTTCCTTCAGGTATCTGCAGGAAGTGGGCTACACCGACACGATATTGGATGTGAAATCAAAACGAGTGCGAGCTTTATTGGGCCTCTCAAGTGATGCTTCAGAAAAAGAAAACAGAAATCAAGAGCCAATGGTAAATGGCACAGAGGGCCAGATTAAAGAAAACGCAATGATTGGGTAAGCATCAAGGTGACACTTATCTTTCTGCATAAATGCGCTTAGTGGTATTGAACAAAATTTTTGTTTACTGAGAAGGTTTCAGGATTTTTTCCTAGTTCGAGATTAGAGCAATTCTAACTAATTTTATTATATTAAGCAATAAGTACGGAAGTAATTCTTTAGATTCACATCTTAAAAGCACCATAATTTTTTTTTTCAGTTGGATGACAGCACTAAGTCAAATCGAGCCTCTTTTGAAATATGATTGCTAAGTGTTTACAAGTCAGCGTTGTTTCAAGTTAATGGTTTGTTTGTATTGCTGGACACTTTACTGTGTAGGTTACAGGCTTTGCTCTTCTGCTCTGTGCTGACTCTGACATGATAATCTATATAAGAGAAGGATTTTTTTGTCTAAATCTGAAAATTAAAGTCACTCATTACATTCTGAGTCCTGTTAAGTTTTTTGTTTTGGTTTTCTACTAATGAATATGCATATGTAAATGTGACTGAAATATAAGGTATTAATTTCTGTGGTTTAATATTTCTAATACTATGGAAAGTCCATCAAAGACAGTAAAAGCTTGTTCTTACTTTTTCTCTTAAGTAATGTTGAAACTTAAGAGGCTTTTTTCCATTTTCTTCTCTTTTCCATGCAGAGTTAAAAAAGAAAAAAAAGTAAGTCAAACTTAACTGTAAAGGCATCAGGAAAAAAATCTGTTTGTTCTTGTTTAAGATATTGTAGTTGCAAAACTGGAAAAATAATGAAAATTATGCAGAATTCTAGGAGCAATAGATGAGGTAGCTGTTTCCAGTAGTAGCCCACCTTTCCTCAGAAATTCTCACTCTTTTTTCCTTTTCTATGCTCATGAGGCAAAATTCAACACCTTTATTTTCTAAGGTCTAATACTGTTGTTATATGATACATCCTGTTTTCTAAAAACCATTTGTAAGATTTCATTTATACCATCCTGATAGCTGCAGCAACTTCAGGCCAACAAGTTACATAAGGGCAGAAGTTCATTGTTATGTAATTAAATGTAATGCTGTGAGATGGAAAATTTGAAGTGAGAAAACCTGCAAGCTACTAAAATATATTGTGTTGCTACATAGTTAGCAAGTCATGTCATTTATGTACAGCAGCTTTGTTTTGAAGAACAAGGAATGCTTGATAGCTTGCAATAACGATTTTGGTTTGATTTCTGGTGAAGGGGAAGTGTGTAAATAAAGCTTCTCGTCTTACACTTCAAAATTTATTTATGTGTGTTTACATAGTTTTGAAAAAGGTGGATATATGTATAAGGTAGTTACTTGATGGATGAAATGCTGGGACGATGGTTTTGATATAGCAGTTTTGGATACATTTGCATTTCTTTCCTATCTGCTTGGTTTTGGGATAGATCTCATGTTAGGTTTAACACTTTGTAGTTTACCCCATGGCTGAGGATATTCACTGATGGAGAAAAATGAGTTCCCTTCCATTGTGGCTGTGCAAGCTTGTCAGCTGCAAGGCCGGTCACTTTGAAAAACTGTTCTTATCTTGCTCATGATGCATGAGATGGCAGACTGGATTATAGACCTTAAGGAAGTGTTTTGATAATATAATGAACAAGAAGGGACTCCAGGGCTTTACAGTGGAAAAGTTTTCTAGGGTTCTTGTTCAACATGGTCACGTCAGTCTTCATGGGTGATTTTGAATTTCTGGATGTCCACTGAGATCTCTCTCACTGGAAGGAAAAAGTCAGGATTTTACTAGAATTCCTTGTTCAATCTAAGTAGAGGACTACCTCTCAATGCTGTGATTCTTCTGGGTGCTTCAGTCGCACTTTCAGACCACGTCTTTCAATTTTTCTTTCAGGAAGCATTTTGTGACTTGCCTCCTGGCAGAGACTGCCTGTTATTTAATAGCTATTTCATCTTATGCTACCTCACTGTTTCTGAGACATGTGGCACTGTTCCCCTCCTTCCAAATGCATCATTACTTGCCTCTGAGATTTCAAAGTGCAGCTTTATGGTAGATGCAAAATCAGAAATAAGGTCATATTTACCTGTTACCTGCCTCATGTAATGCCAGCATTACTTCAGCTTATATAGAATGGCTTCTCTTTGAAAAGTACAGCATTGAATAGATGGCTAAGATCTAAGGCACACGGATGTTGCTCCTGAACTTAGGATGTTGCTCCTGAACTCAACTGAAATTTTTAGTGAGTGTTTGAAAACCTAATTCAATGCTTTCCTACTTGGTTGGCAGAACTAGGAAAAATGTAGGTGACTCAGCTAAATTCTGGCTTACAGTTGAGGAAGATGCATTCTTTGAAGCAACCTCACCAGTGCTAGGCTGATTACTGTGAGGGCAAAAGGACTGGCAGTTCCTTTAGCAGCCTCTTGTTGCTCCTTGCGTGCATGTAAGGTGAAAAGCGGATTTGGGCTACAGCAAGCTTTTACAGTTGGAAGGAGTGCAGTGAACAAGCGTCTGCAGTTTGGTAGTGGTAGAAGAGGAAAGTTACGGTGAGAAACTGGAAAAACAAGAAACCAAACAAAACCTTAGTGCAATTCCAGGAAGTTTAAGGACATATGTGTTTGCCAGGACCGTGAGACATTGGGACAATTGCAAACTAAAATGCGGACTGAAGACTCTCTGTGACTGTATCGGTACAGTGAAACTCTTCGTAGGAGAAAGCTTTGCTATCACCAGAGAAGCCTGTGAACTGCTCAAGCCAATGCAGTTTGGCAGATTTTCTGGTTCAAAACATTTGATGAACATTGATGTCAAGTATCTGCTAGCAAGTCTGAGGACACTGGTCAACCTGAAGATGTTTTCATTACATTTGAAGAGCAGAGCACTGGGCAAAAAGTAACACATGAAAATGAATGTAGTCTAACAAGGAATACACCTCTGTGGAAATGAGAAAAGACAGCTCATAGCGTGTTTGATTTCTTTGATCTTGGAAGAACTGCGTAATGTGCACCCAGCTGAATCTGTGCATTTTAAGTCTGAGTTTTAGAAAACTGTTTACATGGAGTGAAAAATGCAAGAAGCGGAGTGCAGGACTGGAGTAAAGAGAAATCTTCCGGATGAGAAATGACGAAGACAAATCAATAGGAGTTTGGAACGAATGTGGGTGAATGTGATGAAGATAATGTACAATAGAGGGGAAAATGGTATAGTGAAAACCAGAAGGAATATGGATTTAATGATGCATTTCTGGAACAGGAAAATGGAAGGCACGCTAGCTTTTAATTTCCTTAAAGATTTCTCCTTATAGCAGTGTAAATTGCAGAAAGAACAGATTGGCTCAACTGCGTTCTATACAACTGAACACTCATGTGATAAATTCCAAAGAAAGGAAAGAGATGGTATTTGATGCTTTTATGCTGCCATATGGTTGTCTCTTTGAGAGGAGAGAGGGAGTAATGGAGATAGGAAACAAAACTTCCTTTATGTTTTCATTATTTTTTTGGTAGTCAACCAATACTTTCTTAGTGAAATGAAAGTGGTAAAGAACAAAATAAATTAGTATTGCAAAAAATTCCAGGGAAACAGCTGATCTACTTCTCAACACAAGCTAATTTTAGCACACTTTTTGTGTAAGTGTATTAATCTGTGCATAGTGCTTGTTGCTGCTACTTGGCCTCCCTCAGAAATACCTCTGTGACTTGCTCTGACTGTACTTCTAAGTACAGTGGAAACCCACACTTTTCTTATTTTTTAATTTTTTTAAATGCCTTTGATTGTTTTAAAGATGATTCCTGGCATTTTTCCTCTGACCTCAGGGATGTGTGAAGTGTATACTTCATGGTGGGTAGGGAGGATGTTTTTCCTCTGTTCAACTTACTACAGCTTTTACAGATTTTGGAGTTTGTTACCCCAGAACTTGCCTATTATATGAGTTATATCTTGTTGTCTGTCCTTTATACCTATTTCAACAGCCAAGGTTTGGACACTCAGTGCTGGGATGCCAACATTAAGTTGAGCCTTTTCATGGGAAAGGCTGGTGAGAATGTTTGGGGTGATTATTGTGAAGTTGATGCTGTTTGCTTTGTTATGTAGAAGCATATGATGGTTAATGTAGTGCAAATACTTTATACAATAATATTTATTTGCAGCAGAGAATATATAACTTGAATTCTGCTAGGCTCTAGTTATTTTAGAAAATTGCTGTCTGGTCCCTCATACCTCTCAGCTTAGTTTTGTATATCCTAAATGATTGCAGTTACATCAGAGAATTTCCCCTTCCTTTGGTACAGTGATGAACAAACTACTGTTGTTTTAAACCAAATCAGTTTCTCTTCATCCTTAGGTGAAGTAGCCTCAGATTTTGTGTTACTAGCTGCTACGTGTGTGGCCAGACTTATATTCTTACATTGCCTATTTATTTGCTGATGTACAGATCCTCTTGAAAACTTTAGCACTCAAGAAAGACATCATGTGGATTTTGAATGCACCCTGCAAGATTTTGAATCCATAAATGAAATGTTAATATGATAACGTGAGCTAGATCTAGTCCTGTTTTCACTTATTTCATGGAATTTAAAAGGGAATCAGTTTTCAGTTTCTTCAATCAGCTCACTTGCATTACAAAAGATAAGTACCACTTGGCATGACTGGACTCCAAAACGGATACTAAAATAATAACCTCATAATAATGGTTTAAATTCCTAACACTTGCAGTGAGAGGAATGGGTGCTTTCCCCCAACAAAGTGAAACAGAAACGAAAGCTGCCTGCAAATGTCACTTGTAGCCTTGAAAACATGAAAGTACTTAAGTATCTTTAGTTCGCTTATTACCTCATTTTCAGTAGCTTTATCTTACTGAGTGAAACCTAGACAGTCAAATTAGTTTACCTTCTTGAAGGTGTGTGTTTGACTACCATTTGGTATGAGTGGAAGCAAATATAATAAAGGAATTGAAAGGAATGAGGATGTACCAAACGTGTATATATATGCATATATGTGAATGTCTATATATAAAAACAGTATAGACTAGTTCTTGCTAAGGGTTTGATCATTAGAACTCTAAATAGCCAATAGAAACTTCTTAAAGAAAAATAGTCCTGAGTGATCTATCAGGCTCTCTCTGAAACTGATCTGCTGCCTTTTCTTTTCCTGTTAAACTGCAAAGGGCTTCCACTGCCTATACTTAACATGAGCAAAAAGACATCAAACGTCAGCATTTGAGAGCAAATCCAGAGACTTTTTCAAAAATTTAACATTTGAAAACTTTGTCTTTCTGATATACAACAAATCATTTCAACTGACACATCAGTGAATGAACATCTTTGTACACCAGAAGACCTTAATAACTCTTTTGCATCCCTAAATCCTATTAACACTGGCCCAAGTAATGAAAATGCTGCATACTGGCTGATGAATGTTGTTTGTTGACTAGCTTATAAAATGGTTTATTTGGGAAAATAGCTCTGAATTTATAAAACTCAGGTAGTACCTGCCATGAAAAAGATTTCCAAAATAGTACGCAAGTATATGTTGAATTACAAAAAGGAAAAACCACCAGTAAAGGGAATAAAGCAAATAGATTGGGGTTTTTTTCCCACCTTTTTCCTGTTTGTCCCTGCCTCCATCTGCAGTGACCTAACAGGCATTTAAAAGGTACCTGATTTAGGCCAGATCTGGACACTTTCAACAGATGCACTAAAGCAGGAAAAAAAAAAAAAGTAGATAAATTGGGGTTTTTTTGGTGAAAAAATAAGTACAAATGGACCACGCCTTTAATTAGCACAGTCCTATGGCTTAAGAGTCTGAGAGATGCTTCTTGGAAATGTCACATAAGACTCACAGTACAGAAAGAATGGGGAGAAAGAGACAGAAGTTGTGCAGTTGGAGAGAGAGAAGCAAAGGGAGGGGAGGTGAATGGAGAAATAACTTATAAAAGTGACTCTGGTACCTCAAATATTATTTTTTATTCTTTATAAAGCTAATTTGTTTGATATATTATAGTTATCTGACTAGATTTGGCAAGAGAAGTGGCCCTTGCTTTTTAAATGTCATTCCTCTGCGATTCCAATTTCTATCCAAAACCATTTTGTAAGTGTTGCTTACCAGTTGTAATACATATTGCACTAGTTCTTGCATTGTGTGGTGTGAATTCATAGGAGATTTCAAAGGTTGTGACAGACTGTTTAACCTGGACTGTGTTCATTGTGTGTAAATTTTGATGATTGTAAGTGTTCTGTAGTTTTATAGATTATTTTTATATCTTCTGTGCTGCTTTATGAAAGATTTTACACAGTGTTGAACATCTAATGGACTGTTCTTAAAGACAGTCCTCATTGAATTTGCATGCATTTATTTAATGAGTACAGTTTGATAGAATTTAACTAGCCACATTGAAAAGACTGATTTAAAATGTGATAACTAAATTCTGTGGGGAGTTAATAAAATTTATGAAGACTATGCAGTAGCTATTTTGATAGTAGTAGGAAACTGAACCAAAGAAAATGGCTCAAGAAAGAGTATGGTAAAACAGGTCTCAATGCTGGGTCACAACAGATTCTTCCTGTACAAGCTCCCAGAAACATTTCTCAGCCTAAGCTGAACTTGTATTTATTTAACTTTATTGTGGTATTTCTTCCTGCTTCTGAATTTATCAATAAAATCCTGGGTTTATTTGAGATAACTTGTGTATGTCTTGGATAAAATAAACAAACAAAAAAGGCTTCTACTTCTTCCTTTGAGGCTGTGAGTAGGACTGAGGCAGTTAATGGCCTTGTGGTGGGACAGTTCATGGGAGAAGTTTTTGAGACTCTCCCTGGACATGACCACAAACTTTCCAGAGTTATTATCAGCAAAGGAGAAGGTAATGATAGAAATATAGATTGTGTTAGTTACAAAGAAAATACATGTCAATAACGTGACTTTAGTCTGTGTTAAACTTGACTTTGCGATATGAAGTGTTCTGGATCATGCTGTGAGCAGGAAAGGTATCATCAGTGTCCTGTTTTAGTTTCCACAAAACAACTTCACCTTGCCTATAAGTTATAGCTTCTGCATTTCAGTCACTAAGACACAGGATTTGTGATAAGATCATGAATATTAACAGTTAAGAGCAAATATATTCAGTCTGAAGTATACATTTTGTAAAGCTGGTGATATTTCAGTGTCAGAACCAACTGGATTTTTACACAAAATACTTGTCTCGAGATATGTCACTGTTGGGCAAGAAAATGAAGAGTTGGTGGTATGGCCTGCAGAGCCCCAGTGGAAGCCAGGCTTGCTTTATTTAAATAGTACATGTGGAATATCCACAAATCATATTTTTTAGATTTCATGGGAAGGTATTATTATTTTTAGTCTTAAAGGGGCCAAGGGATTAACGCAAATCTGAATAATTGAGCAGGCTGTAAAATACAAATTTGGATCAGATTTTCACAGCCATCGCAGCTGCACAGAATTCTGTCAGCTTCTCCTGAGGAGGAAAATACTCATGTGATTTCAGTTTTATGTTGCTTTAAGGGATGCAAGTACTTCAGTTACCATCCCATTTGTAACAAGAATTTTGTGTTTTAAACAGGAAAACGTTTCTTATCTTTGGGAATCAGAAGTTCCCTGTTTCAAGAGTGATACTCACAAAATCTGTGCACTGCCCATCTGTTGTAATAAGGTGGAAAACCCAGCAGCATTAGTCTAGCTATAGTTACCTTCTGGCAGTACTTATTGTTATGCTCATGAGAAGCAGTTAGTCCTGTTGTACCTAATTGTGTGCAGTCAGGAGTAGCAGCGTAATCTCTCTGCCCCAAAGAATTTCCTGTCTACTGGGATAAGGCTATTGGAAAGGAGGATGTAATGGACAGAGTTAACAGCATCTGATAGAGGATGTGATGCTGGTTAAATGATTTTTGTTGGGTTCGTTAGTTAGGAAGTGCTGAGTCACCTGGGATGAGACCTTCAAGGAAAGAAGATGAAGTTAGGTGCTGGAGAGAAAAGCATGCAAGAGTGCTGTTGCAGACTATGACTGAGGAAGGAGCAGTGGGAAAGATTCAGGACAAGCAGCTGAGGAGCATGGGGTTGAGGGGGCCTTGCCACAATCTGGCTGCTCTATGCTCTCTGCTTTGGCAGGTTCTGTAGCTTGTCCTGTTTGGGGGTTCTGGTTTATTCTTCCCCAGCTGTTTTTCTTTAGACAGTATGGCTGGGGAGGAAGGAAAAAGACACACCTAAATTCTTGCACTTTGAAAATTATATTCTCCCTTTAGTATGTTGTGATACAGTCCAGAAAAGAGGAATTGTCCTTTTTGAGATCTTTTTAGGGTTTTTGATCTCTCTCTATTTGCAACAGTCCCTGAACCTTGCTGTAGTCTTGCCTCACTCGTGCTTGTAATACCGCTGTTTGTATCAGTCCCTACTTTTGGAGCTTGATTCTATTGTTTTCACCCATTGATTTTTGAAAAAAATACTCTAAGCTACAAAACCGCTGGAAATGTCAAATTGTGTTTCTTTTTCTAAAATGGAATTTAAAGTTATTTATTTTACTACCCTGTCTCTGAATATATTTTTGACCCTTCTGCTTTTTTATGTTGCTTTGTGAATGACCCCCTAAGAGAAACAAATTAACCAGATGGAAAATTAATGAAACAAGCAAGCTTGAAATTGCCATTGAAGTACATAGCATAAATTAGCTGAGGCCAGACATTTTTCTTCAATACATGTTATGTTATTCCTAAGTGTTTATGCTGACAGTGTTATCCAAAATGCATTATATTCATATGCTGGTAAAGGATGAAAAATAGCTCAAATTATTAAATTTTTATTTGACTGCTCAAGTTTATTGGGGAACAGTATAACAAATCAGCCTGTCTGTCAGCTTGAAACTTTTTTCTTGTAGAACCTTTGAACAGTTTAAATATTCTGTCACTTCTGTTTTCTTTTTTTTTTGGTTCTTAAGAATTTTTTCTTGGAAGTTGTGTTGTAGCACAAATAATCTTCTGTGTTACTATGCTGACTGTACATTTTTGTACTGTGCAGGAGTTTTAAAACACATGATAAATAAGCTACCATGTTTCCCAATGCTTGAGATGCCCATTTACCCCTCCTCCCCGTGTAAGTGCAGATATATGATTATGCATATATATCCTGCCCACTGAAATGTGTAATGGTTAATGGGATAGTTGAAATCAGAGCAGTTAATTAAAAAAAGATATAACCTCTTTTGGTAGTCACTTAGAACTTCAGTGTGAGAGAGCCAGGTTTAAGAGCAAATGAATACAGAGCCAAGTCTGGTATGAATTACTGCAAATATTTGGACCTGTAGACGGATATCTGTTTCATAATAGTAAGTTCTGTTAATTAAAATTTTATATTCCGTGTTTGCTATTAGTTCATACATTGCTGTTTACTGCATTATGTCTGATAATTGCTATTATAGATCATCAGCCATAGTGTTTTTACATGGCAGATTTTTATATGGCAAAATACAGAAGAAAAAAAAACAGAAATAGTTGTGGCTGGGTGATTTAGTCCAATAAAAGTAGACAGGACTCTCAGAATTTGCTGAAAGTCAAGAAGTCAAATGAAGCACATTACAAGTTTTGTGTTAGCAAGATTTTTCTGTTGGAAACAGCAAGACAACTCTACTGTAGGATTTCTGTGAAAACGTGCATTGTTACTACAGATTCATGAGGTGTTATAGTCTGCCAAAATAGTGATTACTTAAGGAAAAATAAAAATATTACGGGGTGTTTTCAGGTTTGTCATAGAAGTGAGTGTCACAGTACTGCCGGAAGCAGGGCAGATTGGAAACATGTTTAAGGTTGTTCTTATCTAAGTTAAGATCTGGAAAAGTGGAAGGAATATTCTCAGAGAAACCAGTGACCATGAAAAGAGACTGTACATCATGGTATGTTATGCTGCTGTGTATGCAGAATTTCTAAAGGCAGGTGAAGTCTCTATTGGTATTTTTGGGCCATAAAGGTGAGTAAATAAAAAAAAAGTAGAGTAGCAAATTGTCTTAATGAAATGCAGATATACTGGGGCTATGAAGAGGCCACTCCTGCTAATTGTTGTCATGTAAGCATAGAACTGCTTGAGCGGAGACTGTGCAAAGGAGGAAGTGTGCTGCTTATCATGCATTATTACACATTGAAGCTTTTGCCCTTGGATGCTTCCTGTAATAGACCTTTGGAAAGTGTTATGATGAAACACTGGAGTAAGTGGATGATGGATGCATGATCAGGTGTTTACACTGCAGGGAGTTTACAAGGCCTTACAGTATAGGTGTGTTAGTTGATAAAACCTTTTGAAAGGGTTAGCAGAAGCAGGGCACTTGCTGATAGTAAGGGTGACTGCACAGGACAATTTAGAGCTACAATTCTGAAAAGAGAGAGACTTCTGCTGTTTCAGTGGTTGTGAGAATCAAGATAACGTGCATTTAGTGATGAACTATGAAAAACTGACTACTGATTAAAGGTAAGAAAAGAGTAAAGCTTGTCTTCACTGCTGCAAAGCCATCTAAAGAATGTATCAGGTATTACTGGAAGTAATTGTAACAATTTAGAATGAATAAATTTTGTTCACCGCTGTATGTTTCAGGGATTGATGGAGAAGTGCATCTTCTGCATAGAAAACACAGATCCTGTTGATAATTTTAGGACTGCTTTATTTGTACTTTTGTCAGAGTTTTAATAATTGTTACAGTCCTGTTTCTTGGATTCTTCCTCTTCAGTTGTTAGTATAACAATGCTTACACTTCCTGTTCTGAGGCACTGTCTAAATTTCTGCCAGCGCAGTCATAATTTTACCCAATCTTCATCCATTTCCTTATTTGTTTAATGTAAATATAAATATTATTTACTCATCAATTATATTTTCCCATTGTATTCTTTTATAGTGGCATATTCATCATGTCTTAAAAGCTAGTGAATGATAGACCTAGAGTTTGGTGTTTCCCAGCAATATGAGGAACATCAGCTAGGAGGAGCAAAGTTTTCCTGTACCCTGATGTACATGTGGGAACCCAGCTTGGTAGCTGTGACTCATGTCCTTGTTGCTGAGGCTTTCAGTAATGGCATAGCAGTATTGATGTTGCTTTGGGCACATGTCAGATGAACGTTGCTTTAAAATGCTTTTTGAATAAAAAATTGAAGTGTCTGTCCTGGTGATGGTAGCCATATGAAGAATAATTGTTGGTTGTAGTAAATAGTTTTGTTGGTTCTAATTATACAGTTTATGTCTGTTGTTTAGTTCTTCAGCCACAAGAATTTTTACCTGTTAGCAGTCTGTTTTTACTTGTAGGCTTATTTTGGTCGTATGTGTTGTTGGACATAATAATACAGAACAGGCTGGTGATTGTAAAAGTGACTTCATTGTGATTTCTTTTGTCTCATGATGGTGGTTGTTGTTGTTGTTTAGGAAACCTGAATTGACTGACTCTGCCTCTCTGCTAGAGACCTTCAAGTTTCTTGAAAATGCAGCTGCAGACTTTAGTGATGAAGAAGATGAAGAAGATATTGAAGGAAGAGAGAAAACAATCATTGATACCGCAACAGTGAGTGGAAAAAATAATTGAAAAAGTTACGAAGAACAGAAAAAGTGAAATTAATGAGGTGCCTATAAGCAAAGTATATGACTGTGTATGTACACAGGCAAATCATTAATGCATCTTTATGATGTTCTGTCCAAGCATGTGTGCATAAGAGGAATTATATGTGCATTTCTAAGTTTGTGCATACAAGTTATGCTTTGCCATCTTTATTGCTCCAAGTTAATTAAATTTTTCTAAAATTGTCTCTTTACTATTCCATACTGACAAGTATTTTTGATATATACAGGACACAATTTTTAAGGTATCAGATGTCCTTTTTTTACAGTTCTCAGCTTAGTTTGAAGGTATTGTTCATAATGTTGCTTGTCAGAAATGATTCTTGAATATTTATTAAAAAGTATAGATACTTAAAATGACTTGTAAAAACTTGTCTTAAGAGTATAGAACTGAAATACACTTATCTTTATAGCTTGTGGAAGGAAGAAGTGTAACTGGAAGAACTCTAATGTAGTTAATAAACTTTTTTGTTTGTTTATTCAGTCAAATGCCTTAACCTCCCTTGTGATCTATAGTTGGCTATATGATTTGTTCATATGAGCACATAGATACATGCAATCAGTATTCTTCTTTAAAATTAACATTTATTCAGTGAATTGTGTTTCTTAACAATTGAAGGAGATAAGAGATGATGGATGTGATTGTTTTTATGGTCAGTTTTAAGAATTAACACTAAAAAACCGATTAGTTTTATGGCATTTTTAAAGGGGATCTTTTTAAATTTTTTTCTGTCATTCATGGACTGTGGACTGATATCTGAGACTCTTCTGTTAAGTCCTGTATAATACAGTATGTTCACTAAGCCTGCTGAAGAAATGAAGCTTCTAGTTTGGAATTGCTTCAGGCTTAGAAATTGGTTCACTGTATTTAGAGGAAACAGTTAGTCATCCTCATGAGCTGTGGGATGTTGGACTATGTACTGAAGTCTTTTCAGACTGTCCCTTAGCCAGGTTCCAAGTCAAAACATTGTGATTAATGTAAATTTTCAATTTCTGTAGAAATAAAATTTATGCTACAGTTTTCATGTATCATGGCATCAGCTTACCAGTTGGTCAAATAACTGCAAAGAATCTAGTTCACTTTGATTACCGAGGGAAAAGTAAATTTTTTGTGGAAAAGTTAAAATGAAATTCTTCATTAAAACATGTATTTTTTTTTACCATAATTTGCATTTGAATCTGAGAGGGAAATGCAGTTTAAACATGAAAAGCTAAATGCAGTTTAAACATGTTTAAATAGCAATAACATCTGAGAAAGAATTCAGGATGGAATCATTTACGAAGTCTAAGAAAATTATCTCTTGTCAGTTGTGTGGTTTGGGGTTTGTTTATTTGTTTCCTGGAGCTTTGTCTCAGTCCACACAGAGAATGGTTTCAGAATTGAAAGTTAGGCTATTTTCAGAGAAGCAAAGTGAGTTTGGTTTTGCTGAAGTCGTTTCCTAGGGCATTCTTGGGTTTTTGTTTGTGGATTTTGTGCGTTTTCCAAAAATGTTTTAAGAGAGTTTGTACATTCTAGTACTAAAAAAAAAGATAGTAGTGGTCTAGATCAGTGTAGGTTCATTATCCACGTGGTTGATTATTGATGGTCACAGGAAGAAAGAGCTACACACAAGTTTCATTTTCACTTAGAAGTTTGAACAAAGTCTGCGTACTGTTTCAGATTTGCTTATTAATGTGTACTTTTCTGCTTCCTCTTCAACTTCCTGTTTGGATTTTGCATAGAGGACAAGAACAGTACTGATTGGATTAAAAATGTGTTTGTATCTCAATTCAGCTTTTTTTCCCTCTCCTTTCTGATCCTCCAGATTGTAAGGAAAAGAGTGCTATCTGACAGCAGTGAAGACAGAGATACAGAAGAAGCTTTGAAAGAGTTTGACTTTTTGGTTACCACAGATGATGGTGATGGGGAATCCAGAAGTTCGGGAGATGGAACAGACTGGGGTAAGGAAATTGGCTGGATCATACCAGGAGAAAAAAAAATGTGCCAAGAATATATTGTGACTGATCAGTTCATTGAATGAGATCTCTGTCAAGATCACAGCATCTTTTGATTATTTCTACAGTAAATAATTGGCAGACTGAAGTCCTCTCGATATAATATTCTCATTGTTTCTGTACAATGTTTTAATGTAAAGTATTCTTCAAGGTTTCTGCCTCAGGTCATTTTTCCTTTTCTTTAATTCTAAGGCAGATAGAATTTAAATTTTATGAGTGGTATTTCAATGTGTTTTTCCAGTGACCCATGCACATGAAGGGCTGTCTTTTATAATTATGTTATGAAAGTTACTTTGTCATCTTTGCTTTCTCCCACTTTGATGCAGAGAGTAATATGAGTCATAAAATCCAAATTAGTTGTACTCTTATTGTGGGTTAGTAATTTAGTTAATATGAATTCTTCAGTTGCTCAAACTTTCTTTTATAATTTAGCAGAATAATATATCTTTAAGTGCACTAGTCATAGAGAGACATTTCACAAACTGCTCTCTGTCCTTTGAGGTTTATGTCCTGCGACCCAGACTGCCACCATCTGCTTTACCTTGACATAATTATTCTGCCTAAACCCTTGGTATAGAAAAGGGGAGAAAGAAGAGAACTGGTTAAATATCTTGATGAGAAGTTGTTTCCTGCTTAAGCTGCTCTGGAAAGTCTTAAGGATAAATGGATACAGAGGGAGTTATTGAAGATGATGGGAAATAAAATTGAGCTTTATAATGGAACTGCAACTGTGACAGACCGATAGGCCATGGTAGCTGTGGCTCTCACATGAGCTATCAGCTCCGAGATGTTGTGTTTCACTGAAGCCATGTTCAGCTCCTGGTGGGACTCCCAAGTTACTGTTCAGTGTGGTGTAGTCTCTGCTTAAGAGGATGTCATAATATCACTGGATACAGCAGTCAGTGTTCTAGTCACTGAACAAATTTAGAAATACTGCTCTTTAAAAAAAAAAATTCTTATGCTTCTCTTTAATATTAAAATTTTATCAATTTATTCTTGGTCAGTGTAGCTATTGCTTGTGTCACCAAAAAGTCAGTATGCCGACAGGAGCTTTTTGTTCTCAAATTCACACTTCTGGTTTGTTTTTGCTTTCATTGATGACAGCTGAGTACAAGTGAGCAGAAGTCTAACATTAAAAATAAATTGTTTTGAAAAGTAGTAGTTTCATTTCTAGAAATGTGAAAGGGTTTTTTTTGAGTTGGAGGTGTTCATGTTTTTCAATTACTTGTTTCACAACCTGTGTCTTTTTTGGTAACTGTATATAAGATAAGACTAGGCCTCTTCAAGGAACTGCCGTTATCAATTACTTAGGTTAATTTAAGTGAAACTGTTAAATGTGGTACTGTAGAGTGATGTTGTGTAGTGACGGACAGCAGCAAACAGAGAAAATTCTTTCTTCATTTTGGATTCCAAGTATTACTGCTCAGTTACAATAATCTGTTGAACCCATTTGTCTTGAAAGATCCTCAGATGTTTTCTGGTAATTTTTAAACTATAAAGCACTTGAATAGGAGTAGTTCAGGATCGACTTCTGAAGTTGAACAGTATCTGTGGGACATGTGGGAAGCATGCTGGGACAGTCTGTAGAAAATTAGTATATTGGGTGTTTTCCTGGCAATAACACAGTCTAATAAAAATCTATTTAAACTTTTTTTGCTGGAGGAGGGAAAAAAGTCTTGTCTAGCCAGGGAGGAAAAGCATGATTAAAACTTTTAACCTAACCCCTGAAAGAATAGATACTTGTTTCTCAGAAGTATGATTTTCTCATATCTTTTTTGAATTCTTTATGCAGTTTTTGCTCATTAGTGGTAATTGAGGCATATGCATTAAGAGGACATGACTTAGCCCGTAGACAATCTATTTTAGAGTCTCTCTTCAGCTTACTAATACTTATTTATATAGCTTTTCTTAAAAGACTTAAGCTGCTAAACTTTGTGTCTTGAGTTAAATCTGTCACTCCATGAGTATAGGATCATGACTGAAGGGTTCAAAGGAGTGAGAGAGCACCTTAAAAAGTATCTTCTCCCCCTGTGATGCAAGTCTGAGCAGAGTCAGGCTCTGTTTTCTCAACATCTGTACATTAGATAGTTATAGGCCACACTAAGATGCCTTTTTTTGGCATCACTGAATGCTCACAGTAATCTCAGCCCCTCCTTGAAGCTCATCGCTACAGCTGCCTGAACCATCTCAGTGTCTCCCTTAGACTTGCTGCAGTACCCCAAGAGTAGGTACTTAGCACTCTACCTAAAAGGTTTTTCAGTACTAAAAATATTATACTGGTTACAGTACTCAAAAGTGGGGTCTCACAAGTGCCCAGCACAGGGGAATAGTCACTTCCCTCACCCTCTTGGTTACATTCTTGTTAATACAGCCCAGGACATTGTTGGTTGCTTTTGCTGCAAGGATATGTTGCTGAATCCTGTTGAATTTGATGTTGATGGAGGATCCCTAGGTCTTTTTCAGCATTATTCATTTTTAACAAGTCAGTCACATTAATAACCCGTGTGTGGTTTTTATCTCCTGTCCAGTCATAGTGACTCCTTCAGATTGTGACTGATAGTGTTGTGCTTCCTGTACAGACATTTAAGTTCTGCAGCTTAGTCTGAGGATAAGTTTGTTATTGTTCTTATTTTGAAAGGTCTGGAATAGTTTATCGATGTAGAAAGCAAACTTGGTCTGAAAGGAATTAATCTTTAAATAATAAGGTTGAGATTTTAATGAGAAAACAAAGCAAAAAGATATTGCATTTCAAAAATTTTGGAGCGGTAATTCTCATGAAAATAAATTTATTTGAGGAAAAGCTGTATTACCTCCCCTCCTCTCGCAAATTATTTTTCTAAGCTGCCTCAGGACAGCCTCCATATATGGAAAAATTACTTGGGGGATTTGAACTCGCATAACATGTTTTGTTCAAAATCTCCAAATACTGTACAATTGGAAGGATACTTCTTTTCTGTATCATGTCACAGAGGAAGCAATTTGAGGGAGATTTTTTTTAGAAAAAAAACAAACTTCAAAGCAAAAAAGAGGGAATTTATTTTCATTAGGCATGCTGAAATATTTTGGACTTTTTTTCCAAAAAAAGGCCTTTTCAGGCCTTCACCTTTTTGTGAAATTTCATGGCTTTAGTCCTCTAAGGGTTTATTTAAACCATGATGACAAGAATATTGTGTTCCAAAATTATTTAAATGTGCTACTGCTTTGTGTGAATAACAGCATAGCACAAAGACAATAAAATGAGAATTTGAAATGCAGTAACACAACATCTGAGTTGTAAAGTTATGTTGACAAGTAACATAGCTGTTTCTTCTAGATATAATAATTCTTCCCCTGGGGGAAAGGAAAAGCTGAAAAATATGTCCTGATTTATTGTAAAGTAAATGTCGCTTACATTTATGGGCAGCTGTGTGCTTGGTTGTAGGAATTAAACACATGAAATTTCATCTTAATTTTTTTATTAAGAAAATTCTGAACAAACAGAAGTGGAATGTGAGTTGCAGTTTTACAGCTTTCACAGGCTTGGTGCTATTTCTGTCTGTTTAAAATAAAAGACAAATGCCATTGACAGCAGCTGTTGCCTCCTTCAGTGGAGATCACTTGGTGACATTATTGAAAAAGGATGTTTCATTTGTTTCACTTTGTTTAGAAAAGGAAGACCAGTGTCTCATGCCTGAAGCCTGGAATGTCGACCAGGGAGTTATAACCAAACTCAAGGAACAATACAAAAAGGAGCGCAAGGGGAAAAAGGGGGTGAAGAGTAAGTGGAAAACATTGCACCTTAAAATCATAAATCTCACATCTTTCACACCCTTAATTCTATCTCTCTTTCAATGTTTTCCTAAAATTACTTACTCTTTTACTTTGCTGCTCCTGACTGCTTTCCTGTTCACCAGTTCTCAGGGGTTGAAATTAATGACAGACAATCAAGTTACCCGATATAGTTGGATTAGATATAACTTCTTCCAACCAAGTGTTGGGTTAGTTAAAAATTCTTGCTTTGAGCATGTTCTGTACTTTTGTTATTCAGATATTTAAATTGTAAAAGGCATTGTTTTAATACTTCACACTTTAATATAGAAGACTTCAGAACCCTTTCTTAGCTGGAAACATGCCAGTTTCACAGGAAGAGTTAAAGTCTGGTATATAAATAAAGAAAGAAACCAAACTGGAAACTCTCTTGAGTATCCTATTAGATGACAGTGGGAGAAAACAGGTTAATTTCTACCCCTGTTTATACTTGACATTCACAACATGCTGTCATCATAATTTGTTATGCAGGGCTCGAAATAGGAAGCAACTATGACCATCAGTTTATTTGTAAATCACAGGATTTATTTATTGACTTTCATACATATGGGACTAGCCTTTTAAAAAGTTGGGTATTGTTATCCAAACAAAAAGCTGTGAACAGTATATGAAATACAGTTTCTAGCCCTGTATTTTTTTTTTGTTACATTTCCTGAAATACAGATATGTTTTGTAAAATCAGTGGGTTTTGATAGGTTAGCCATAAAACTTTTTGAACTCAGATGGAGAGTTTAAAATGAAACACTGTATCCATGTCTGCGTTTCAAATACCTGGCCATATTGAGAATTCATGTGTGAAAGATGTATATTAATAATATTGCATGTAGCCTGGTAAGAAATTTCAGGGATGTTTCTCCCTTTGTGGGAAGATGCTTATGAATACCAAGGAAATTCTCACTTCCAAAGAGATGAGCATAATGATGCAAATATGTCAGACGCTCACATCATTGAGACTGACTTGTTTTGTTACTTTTTGTATTGATACTCTCATTAGCTGCTGCTCAGCAGTTGATTATGTGATGATGTGGCTGAAATTATGTTACCAAATACAAAAACTAAACCTCTTTTTTTTTTTAATTAAAAAATAAAGGTAAATAATTACCATGCTTTAAATTTCTCAAGTGATATTTTTGTCATCTTTGGAATCATTTAATTTACTGGAAGTTAATTGCAAGTCTGACAAGAAGCTGAGCTGGCTAACTAAAGTGTTCATGTTTAACAAAATTGATTCTAAATTTCTTTATTGTTAAGATAGACAGGGCATGCCAATATATGATTACAGTGAAAGTGATTTTTGTAACTTGTCTGTTATTTTTAAAATATACAGACGTGTTATGTAGTTCAGGGTAAATAGCTGTAGGGTTAGTTTATCAGAAATTATTTAATCCAAGTGTTGAAATTCTATTCTTGAACAGCTGTTGTCTTTTTATTTTTGATGATAAAACTCAATTGTTAATATAGGCATAGACATTATTGGAATATGTTTTATATATTTGTGATAAAAAATCATGATGTAAAGGCAGCACTTGGACATCCAGTGCTCCTTCATGAAGGTAACTACTGCTCAGTACCTTTTGGATTGATTTGATTGGTTTGATCTTGGGAGACAAAGTGGTTTACTGTAGCAGTGAAATTAAGCATCTTTCCATGGACAAACCATCATTAGAGGGGCATCAATGCAGAAAAATGAGGAAGAATCAGAGCCTGTTTTCTGCTATTCATGATATCGCACGTAGTGCAGAAGAGTGTGAGGGAGGCTGTCTGGAGAGAAAAGAAGGGACTAAATAACATTACATTTTACAAAGTTTGTTTCTATGACTTTAATTTCATCATATATGGTGCTTAGTCACTGAACTGCTACTAAGTAAAATACTGTTTTTATAAAGCAGATATTATAATAAAACAATCTTGCAAAATCCTTCTTAGTGTTTTTCTGGATTGAGTAATATTTTGGTGACAGACAAGTTAAATACAATTTAGTTTATTGTCAGTCATTATGGTTAGGGTGGGCGAAGTAGAGTTTGCAACTGCATTAGTAAACTCACGATTTTGCAAGGCTGTAGTAAACATTCCTGTGAAGTAATAAGAGAATAGAATCATAGAATGGTTTTATGAGAAAATACATATACTAGAGTACACTACTGTGTTAAAACTGCTTAAAAATAGCTGTATTATTTACTGGTCTAGGAAAAAACATAATGGACTATGGGTAAGACATTTTCCCATTCTTAATTAAACTTACAACAGGAAAAACTACCGAAGATATGTTTCAGCCTCAATCCTATATAAAACAGTCAAAACAGGGATGTGGGAAAATGATGGAGCAAAGCACAGGTAAGTGTCAAGAAGGGCATGGGTCTTCACCATATGTAGCTTCAGGAAGTAGGCCAGTGAATCCAGTTGCATTTGTATTTTAATATAAGTATAACTTTTTGGATTATATAGTTCACGATACTACACTACTGCACAAATAAATTTAAGTTATAATGTTGTCATAAGAATATGCTGCACAAAGTACCTGATGCACAAATTCTAAAATATTCACGGATGTCAGCTATTGTTTTGGCAAAGTAAATATTCTAATAATCTAAAGTGTGACTCAGTTGGCGGCATTCTTCAGCATCCCGTACAAGTAGCACTATAAGTTCATACATATGGGGAAAATTGTGCGTTCACAATTCTCAGTTGCTTCTGTCACTTTCTTCTCAAAATTCATTTCATGCTGGATGATTAGTTACTGCTGAAATAAGTGCTCATTAGTTTTTTCTGTGGTAATGTCATAATGCAAGGTAGGATCCATTGTTGCATGTGCTGCTGTAGCATATCTGATATAAGTAGTGTCATCGTGAACTATGCCTAAACCCTTTAATTTTTTGTTTTTTCTGGTTAGGGCCCAACAGGTCAAAGCTGCAAGATATGCTTGCAAACTTGAGAGATGTTGATGATCTCCCTTCATTACAACCATCTGTTGCACCTTCTTCTAGGCCCAGTAGCTCAAGGCTCATTGAACATGAGATAAACAGGACGGATGAAGGTAAATATTAAAAAAGTGCATACCCCTTTGTAGAGGGTGGCTGTTTATAGTTACTTCTTAAAGATTATCCTCTAAGACTTTCCAAGCACTTTACAAATTCTGATCCAGTATTGCAAGTTCTGTCTAAGTGTGATGAATGACATTCCCATCCTCCATTATGGTCACTTTTAATAAGGTCAAGACACATACCTAAGTTCAAGTCTTGGCTGAATACCTTTGAGCATGATAGAAAAAAATAATTTGGCACTTAGTGGCTTTGTAATATGATGATCCTAAATCACTTGCTTTTGTTTGTGCTCAAGCCTGGCAGACAAGTGTGGACTGTAAACTCTGAGGACATAAGAGCATCTTTTTTTCTTCCTATTAACATAATTTTAATGTATGTATGTATGTATGTATGTATGTATGTATACATACACACACACACAAGCGTGGCCTTTTTTTCCAATTGCAAAGATAGAGGCTCTGCAGGTAAACACAGATGCCTTATTATAGCTTTTAAAAGCACGTGGTGATGGTGTAGTGAATCATACAGAACAACTTGCAGCTTGCCAGTGTATTAATTTCCATAATGTGTTCCAAAAACTAAAAACACTTCTCATAGGGGCTAGTCCAAGTATGGAAGGCCACTCAAGTGTCTTTGTAATGAGGCACTACTGTTATGTCTGAAAAAGACTAAATAATCTATTCAGTTCAATATTTGAATTGCTATAACATAGAGCATAACAACATGTAGTTTATGAGGCTACATTAATTTTTCAAAGATAGCAGCCTTCCAGTACCTAAAGGGAGCCTGCAAGAGAGATGAACAGGGACTTCCTACATGGGCATGTAGTGACAGTACAAGGGAGAATGGTTTCAGACTGAAAAGAGAGCAGGTGTAGATTAGATATTAGGAAGAAATTCTTTACTGTGAGGGTGGTGAGACACCAAACAGGTTGTCCAGAGAAGCTGTGGATGCCCCATCCCTGGAAGTGTTCAGTGCCAAGTTGGATGGTGCTTTGAACAATCCTATGTAGTAGAAGGTGTCCCTGCCCATGGCAGGGGTTTGGAACATGATGATCTTTAAGGTCCTTTCCAACCCAAACCATTCTATGATTCTGTGATATCATGTGCTCTATTAAAACGGTAAATATGTATTTTGAAAAATGCGCAAGACTTGAGTTCCACTTAGCAGTCTTTCAGTAAGTGTGAAAAAGTAGGTCAGCCAAGTTATAATTAAGATGCATGAAAAGCCCTGGTGTGTGGAATAGTTACCAAAGATCTCAGTAGTTCTGCTTCCTTCATGCTCAGTGATTTTCTTTATGAAAGAAGGAGGTAACTTAGCAACGCTTTGAGAAGTGGAAGAATTTTTTGTTGAGTGTTTCCTTTCCAACTTTTCTCACATGTACAGAGAGCTATATTAGCAGAGCTTTATTTTCATTTTCTATTTTCTCCTTCCAGTAATGTGTTTTTTAATTCAGAGACTCAAATGGACTCTCACAAAAAAAGACAGCTGATTGTTACCAGTCTGAGTTTGGTATTTCTATTAGCTGTGTATTTCTTCATAAAGCTGAGACACCATGATAATTTGGGCACACATTTTTTTATTCTAGTAAGTTTTCAAATTTGATGTCCTGTATGTTGAGTGAAATATTGCTTTGTGAGTTCGAAAGACAGGAAAAGAGAACAGTAGCGTAGACTTTATGGTGGAGAAGGTAAGAGATGTTTGTGATGAAAAGGTAGCAACTAAGAGTAATCAAACAGCAGTGCTTGAAGGGCTTTTATTTGGGCTGCTCCCACCACCTATTCTTATCTACATTTTTGTTGCTTCTTCAGCACCTATTTGCATATTTTGTAGCTGAGTTGGGGAAGGTGTTTTCTGTGTTACTTGTGCATTATTTTTGGATGAATGGTAGCGTACCCTTCCTGCCTGTGGCTGATTGCATTTACTGTGTGGAGTTGCACCCACCTCAAGTGTAGATGTGTTCACAGGGTGCTGTTTATTGGTAAGTGCAGTGATTATCTTTAGAATAGCTATTTTTCTATGCATCTCTGTGTATCTTTTTGCCCTTGGCTACTTGAGAGAAACATAGCATTCTGAAAGTGGAAAATGTCCTTTTATGATACAGTGTAGTACGAACCCATGTTTCAGGATGTTTTTGTTTTGTTTTGTTTTCTTGCAGTGGAAGCTTTAACATTCCCTCCATCCTCAGGGAAATCTTTCATTATGGGAACAGATGAAGCCCTTGAAAATGAACTGGGTCTTGGAGAACTGGCAGGCCTTACTGTAGCAAATGAGGCAGATTCGCTGACTTACGATGTAAGTGGTTATTAATGGTAACTCAGTGTCCTTCTGTCTTGTTGAAGGCAGATGCAAGTTACTTGTGTGTAGACTCAGCAGAAAACATTCTCCAGTTAAAATTATGCTGCCAGAGGATGTAAAAAATTTTTACTTGACAAAGGTGTTCTTCCCATACACAGCAGCATTCAAGCTCTCTGCAAACCCTTCTTCTCTCATTTGCCTACCATGTCATGCAAATAGTTGAAAGTAAATTAGTTAGTGGTACAGCTGGGTACGTGGAACCACAGTGGCTGAGCAAAATTAGGAGTATCATGGCCAGCAGATTGAGGGGCATTTCTGTCCCTTTTACATGGGCTTTATGCAGTTTTGGGCCACTCCAGGAGGGTTGTAGAGAAATTGAAGAGAGTTCAGTAGCTTGTGACTGATGAATAGATGTTAAGGGAGATAGTCTTGTTTAGCTGTTAGGCGGCTGAGGAGTGCTCACGTAGCAGCCTGCAGGTATTGGAAAGGTGCTTACAAGGATGGCAGGGCCAAGCTTCTCCATAGTGCCAGGCATTAAAGCAAGAGAAAACAACAGCAAATTACAGCTTGGGAGGTTCAGGTAAGACACTGGGGAGAAAGTTATGTAGTAGGTGATACTGAAACAACTTGTTCAGAGACACAGTGGAATCCCTCTCTTGAGAGATATTCAAGACTTGGCTGGGAGAGAGCTGTGGTTTACATTACCTGGTGTGGGCAATAGTTTCACTTCAAATGGGAGAGTGGACCAGAAATCTTAGGAGGGTTTTGTGGCCAGCACTTCTGTGGCTATGTATGTAGCCTACAGCTTATTTTTCTTGCACTGTTTATGAAAAAATATTTCTTAAAATTGCATCTTTTCAATTGTGTGCAATTTTTTTCTCTATTTCTGATTTCTCAGGAAAGGATACTTTGGGTATAAATTTAATTGTCCGCTCTTGTGTGATCTGTCCGCTTCAGATTAATCTTGCTATTGCATTGCCCAGATGTGTCAAGGTTGAAGGATTTCAAAGATAATTTTTAATACTATGTTGGGGAATAATCCTACCCTTCAGTAAATCTGACTCTTAAATAATCGTTATCTGGGATTTTACTATCACAAATGAAGTCTGAGACTTTAGAAATAAGATTCAGGTCCTTGCTTTGAAGTTCCACCCCTGTATGTACTTGTGAAGCAATGAAGTACATAGTTAATAAAAGCTTACACGTGTTTTGAGAGTGCCACTGCAGAGATGTGCTCTACCACTATAGCAAGTTTCTGAACATGTGATATGTTATGAATCATCACTATTGCAATGAATGCAGAACATTTCTGCTAAAATTGAGTATTTTAGTATTATCTCCTAATTTGGGCTCAGTTCTTAATGTTTTTACTAATTGTCCCTAACTGTCTTCAGAAAGGGGCACAGTGATGTACAAATGAATTTCTGTTACAGGTACACCTAAAAATCCAAGGCTGGATTTTAAATTCAGAGAACATGACAAACCTGAACCATCTGTACAAGATGTTTTCATTGCTTGACTTCATTGTGCAAGTGTCCATATAAACTTGTGTTTGTTCATGTCTCTGTATCCTGAACTAACAGCTTTCATTTATGGAATAGTATTTCTTTATCTGCTCCTATCCTATCCTGCATGGTAGAGAATACTAACTGCTATTTGTTCATTTGTCAAATGCCTGTATGAAGTCCTGTGATCAGGAATTCATAGTCATGGTTACCTTGACTCTTACCTTTTTCTAGTGCTGACAATTAAAAAAAAAATTTACAAAAGTATTTGCTCTTGTCGCTGTGCACTTCGTTGAAGCAGAATGAAAGGCTGGTGTTTCTATTTCAAGTTTCATTGAAAGTTTAGCTTACCGATAATATAATGTTTCTATTTTGGACTATTTCATACACCCGGCTGCCAAATGCCAATCAGGTATGATTAGTGAAAGTTCAGTATGTTATTTTTAAGTGTCAGTTTTGGATCATATAGAGAATTAAGTTGAAAGATCATGTAAATCAGTCTTTAAATATATTTGCTTTCAAGAGTGGCAGACACTCTTCCCATTTTTGGTCCTGTTTATCCTACTGACATTTTTGCTGTATTCTTTCCTTCTAAAAAATGGCAGCATTAGCCTACCTCATTTCATAGTTTCAGTTTTTTGTTGCTTTGGCTATGAATTAAAGAATGGTTTTCACTTGGTAATGGAGATTAGGAATTTATGACTTAAAAGACAAAATTTTTCTTTTGTAGGTAGGTTTTTAGAATATCTAACAAGATTAAACTTTCCAGAGTGCTAGCCAATACTCTTAAGTTTGTCTTTTCTTTTTCTCTCCTTTACACATTTTTCACAAATGTTCAGTTTGGTTGGCTCTGGTTTTTTTCCCTAGTCTTCTGGATAGATTAAGACGCTTCATAAAATTATAATAGATTCTAGATAAGAGTAACTGAACTACAAAATCATTGCATTTAATGTTAAGTACTGATTAGGAGGTTTTGCACTTTGTAGTAGGCTCTTCTTTGATTTCTTACAACTTTGAACAAGAGAAGTGCCTGTAATTGCATGTCATTGCTGATTTTGAGTTTTCAATTTGTTTTCAACTTGTTTTCAATTCTGTATAGACACAAATATTATTATCAGTGGCAAATCCAGATCAGTTGCTAATTTGGGGTTTGGCATCTCCCCCAAACTGCTTTTCAGGCCTCAGATTACCTCACTGTTGCACTTTGGTGGGGAGAGACAGAAGGAGGTTGTCTGCTGTGTGAGTAAGCAGCCTCACAGCTTGTGAGACTGGTGGGTAGAGTGATGTGGTGCAGCCAGGTGGGTGATGTGTCAGGGCTAGAATCTGTTTCCACCTCTGCCGCTGGTCTGCTGGCTGGGTCTGCCCTCCATCTGCTTCCCAACTTATAAACTACCCATCTTGGACTCCTTTGGAAGGACATTTTTGAATGAAAGACAAGCAGATGGAGAATATTATCCTGCCAGAACTGAAATTCATTATTACACCATCTGAGGTGTCTTTGTGGCTTTTGCAGATGTGACACAGAACCTGTGCTGCTGGTATGGCAGCTGGAGGCCAGGCGGGTTCCCTCCATCACGTAATTGGCATTAGGTGCTTATGCTGAGGCAACCAAATTCCTCTCCAGATATCTGTACATCTTGTACCCTTTTTGCTGAGACTTTCTTGGCCAGTCTTCAGAAAACCTGCTAGAGCTGCTAACTGTGCAGTCCTGCCCCATCTTTGTACCAGCTCGAGCGTTTGTCTGTTCCTTCACTGAGCCAACTTGGCTCAGTAAACTGGCAAAGAAACTGACTTGTCTCCCTGAGCAAGGCAATATGTCATTACTAAGAAATAAGATGAGACTAAACCTGCTGTTTGTTTCAGCTCCTTTCTCCTTGTTTAAGATCTATAGAACCTCTTAATTGATGCATGTTTTTATAATTAAATCCAGATGTAACAAAGCTTCAGAAAAAGCACTTCTGTTCTTAAACCTCCTCTTTCATTCCCAGTCTCCAGAATAAAATATTTCTTGAAGTGGCTCAAAACAGTTGTCTCATCTTTGCAGTTAAAGATATAAATTATTTGGCATTATCTTAGATTTCAACATAACAAACAATTGTAATGATGTTTATTTTCTTGTTTTTTTCATAACCACCATCAGCAGTGATTATGGAAAGGTAAATTTAACTCATGATATTGTTGACTGACACTGAAAAAGTCAGTTCAGCATTTTGTGTCAATATTTGTTCAGAGGAGCAATATTGAAGTAACTGTTGTTTTTTTAAAAGGCTTTCTTTTTGGATCTTCGAAAATGCATTTATTGCCAAATAATTGGGTCTGTATACACGATACCTTATTGCCTGCCAGTTAGATTCTTAGTGTGTAGCCAAGTCCTTTTTGCCATTTTTTTTCCTATTCTGGCAAACTTTACTTGCCATGCACTATTACAGAGCTTGTGCTGCCTTAGCTGGGTGAGTTAGGCTGTGTTCTTTTCTGTGCTTCTAGAGACTTCTCTGTTTCTCTCAGATCTTTACTTTAGAGCTGCCATGTGTAGTGGTTTCAGTTCACCTCTTTATATTTTTGTGAGATGGGAGATTTGGAGGAATGCAAAACAGGCTCAAACTTAAAGGAAATGAAAAGTTTATTAACAGAACTAAAAGAGAAAAGAAAATAATAAGAAAATCAAAGCAAAAT
>VZTH01019450.1:381809-616063 GCA_013397815.1 Aleadryas rufinucha | reverse complement strand
CTGACTTCGAAAAATGCCATGATGAAGAGTAGTCTCCATTGTTCAGGCTTTATGATGAAGAAAGCCCCATTCACCTTTGTGCTGCTGGCTTCTTGATATTAGTCTTTCAGTCCATCGGTCTTGGCTCGGATCCCCGCAGCCATGTGGGGGGTGGGGGGCAGTCCTCAGGAGCCCTGGCTGGATGTTGCAGTTACTTGCAGTGAACACAGTTGTTCCTCAGCTGCCGGGCTCTGAGGAGATTCTCCCGCCGGCATCCCGGGGTCTTGCTCCAGCACCGGAGGGAGGGGGAGGGGGCTCGAGGCCGCTCCAAGGAGTGAAAACCTCGGCCGCCATTACCCCCCCTCCTGCGGGACCGGCCAAACCCCAAAGAGAGAGAGGAACTTCCTGTCCCTCCAGCCTTTATATATGAAAATTTCGAAAAGCGCCACTGGTCAAACGAGCTGTCCATCAGCTCAGGCTCAACCTACCACACCATGTCAGTAGTACTTTGGATATTCAGGGACCACACCTTGGTGAGTCAAGCCCAGCATTGTAAGTAAATGAGCCAGTAGGTATAGATCAAATTTTAAATACCTAACTGAGTTCATTGATGTATCAGCGCTTTTAAAGTGTGTAATTTTACAGACATGAGAGTATTTCAGATTTGCGTAGAATTTATTACTGGGGATGCAACATTACTTGTATGGAATACATCTGCCTTGGTTCTCATTTTGAAGTGTCTGGTTAGTGTTGAGTGGACTGTTGTTCAAGAGCGGGTTGTTGTGAAAAGTGGATGAGATAATTTGACATCTTCTGAAAATGCCAAACTAAATTTTTGATTTCTTCCTTTTGTTGTGCCTTCCAGCTTAATTACAAGTTTGGCATTTTTTTTTTTATTAGATAGCCAACAATAAGGATGCATTGAGAAAGACTTGGAACCCCAAATTTACGTTAAGAAGTCACTTTGATGGAATAAGAGGTCTCGCTTTTCATCCGGTTGAACCAGTCTTAATAACAGCTTCAGAGGACCATACATTAAAAATGTGGAATTTACAAAAAACAGCCCCAGCAAAAAAGTAAGATTTTTCTTTCTTTTCTTCAAAAACAATTTTAATTTATGAAGAAAAAAACCCCCTAGATACCACTTCACTGAATGGCCCTTGCAGTTAATGGAAAGTGTTCCCTGAATTTAAGAGTAGGAAAACAAGCTCTCAGAGAAGGGTGGAGATGCCTAAAGAATGCCAGAAAAAAATCCATGTGTGTTCATGAATGTGTTTTGTTTGTGAAAAGGAAAACCATTCACTTTTTATATTTTCCTTGTGGATAACATGACAAATTAATTTACTGGTGAAAATATTTGGATGCAGCCTGTTGGTGTGCTTGCGTGTATGTATAAATGTATAGGATGCATTTATATATATATATGCATGTGTATGTATGCACATACATGCATATACATGTGTACAGCTTTAAACTCAGATGTTGCCAGGTTCCTTTGTTCACTGTCTCTTGTAAATTGCTGGGAATTTGCAGAAATGAGAGGAAATTCATAGCGGGGCTGATGTGGTTAAGGGAGTACCATCATACCTTTGAGGAGGATAGGGCATAACATGGAGTCCTCCCTTGGTCTCTAACAAGATTGATAAAGTCCAGAGCAGCAAATTTTGAAGCACTTCAGTGTTGATAGAAAAACTGGGAGTCCCAAACTCCTTTGGTCTGATAGTAACACTTAATGATACATGCTGTGTGATGCTGATGTCTCTCCACTCCTTGCCCTCCACTAATGTACCTACCTACTTGTTGGATGGGCCTGTGAACTACCTTGAAGGTCTTTAAACAAAAAACCAAACAACAAGTCCTGTCGTGTTTTGAAAGGCTGCAAATAGTTCTTAGATATGTGAAAAATTGTGTTGGGAGAGGAAGTTGTGGGAGAAACACTGCAAAAGATGTAGCAGGGATTTTAAGAATTTAGCTATTCTGGCACGTTTTTGTTAAACATTGTGTAAGATCGTATACATGTTAACATTTTTTTCATACTTCATTTAGGAGTGCTTCTCTTGATGTAGAGCCAATATATACCTTCAGAGCACATAAGTAAGTATTTCCTGAGAAATATTGTCGTATTTTGAAAAAGATATGGTTTTTAAACAGAAACAGAATTTTTTTAAAAAGTCATTACCATCTTATCAGCTGCTGATTTCATGTGATGCTTTTAGTTCCTACGTTGTTTAGAATATCTGCATGCGTTCATCTCCTTTCTGCATAATTAGTTATGTCTGAAGCCAGATATACCACAATTTTAAAATTAAAAACCGGCAAATAATACAGTTCAAATTTGATTAGGTGTTCTGTTCACCATTGTAGCTTTTGCCTTTTTGCCACATACTTGAATATATAGAATGAAGCTGAAGGAGAATGAATGCAGTGGATTTGAATCTACTGAGATGATTTCATGAAAGAGCCTTAAATCTTTTAAAAAGAAAAAAAATCTGTTTGTGCAAAATATAAAATCCTACAGTTTAAATTGTGATGCTTTTCACATTTTGTGTGCATAATGATTAATTGTTCTGATTGTAGTTATGTTACCAGATATTGGGGAGGGTTTTTTGTGGGAAGTGTTGTACCATATGATTTCATTATGCAGAATTTTTGTTGTAATACATGCAGCAAGTGAATTCTATCTAACGTGGAAATTTGAAGATTCTGAAGATTGACATTGCATTTCATGTAATGGAAATGTTAATAGTCAGTGTATCTTTGGGGGTTTCTTCCAGTGGACCAGTGCTCTGTGTGGTGATGAGCAGTAATGGTGAACAGTGCTACAGTGGGGGAACGGATGGCCTCATCCATGGCTGGAACACGACCAACCCAAACATCGACCCCTATGATTCTTACGGTGCGTTGCTGTCACATGCAGCAGTGAAATGATAAGTTTAGTGGCAGTAATCTTGTGTCACTACAACAGTGTAGTTTGTTGGTAACGCTGCTGTGAAAGTTTAAAAGAGCAAATTGAATGTTACCTTCAATTACTTGAAGTAACTTATTGTTTTAATGCTGATGCTGCTTGATGGCAAGATAAAATGTCATTTTCTTAAAGAAGGCCTTGATCTCATCACAGTTTTGAGAAACAGCTAGTCTAAAGTATAGGTTCTAAAGTAAAGGCAAGTACAGGAAATGTGTATTTTAGTGTTCTTTTCTTTGACAAATTTCTGTGGAGTTGAGATAAAAAGAGGTTTTATAGTCTGAGACCAAAGCTGTTAATGTTGACTGCAAACGGGTAAAATGTCCCAGTTTGGTAAAATGTACCAGATCTGAGTGGATGTCAGCCTTGTGTCTGGATTTTAAGATTTACTTTTCACTTCTGGTAGCTTCAGATGCAGTTGGACTCAAAACTAACTTCTGCATAAAAGGGACTGCTGTGCCATTAATGGCTGTTTGAAAGTGAATTTTAACAATGGAGTGTGTTTTGACAACTTCAGAGCTGTCCCTTCTGCTGAAGCATTGTTTTGTTCATTCAGTTTTAAACTGGCTAACAGAATGTCACATATACTGCTGAAGTTCAAGCATCTTAATGCCAGAATAATTAAGACATCTATATTGATATGATGTGATTGATCTTGGGGGATTTTATGGAGTATCTTCCAAAGGTTGGTGCATAAACACAGGCTAAGATACAGCTATTGACTTAATTCAGATTTTGTTTTGAAATGTGTTTTGTTGTGTTTTGTTCACAGATCCTTCTGTTCTGAGAGGTGCTTTTGTAGGCCATACTGATGCAGTGTGGGGTCTGGTTTACAGTGGAGCACATCAGCGTTTGCTGTCCTGTTCAGCAGACGGCACTATACGTTTATGGAAAGCTACAGAAATTGCTCCAGCTCTCAATATATTTAATGATAATCAAGGTACAGAAAATTGCCCTACCCTAAAGTTCATGAGCATCACTGTTCAGACTGACATAATTTTGGGTATTGAATAGAAATACTTCTTGCGCTTTTTTCTGAGTTTTGTATCTTCACGAGTGTTTTTGGGAAGAGTAAATTTTGTGGCCCTTCTTTGACATTAGCTGCATATATACCTATGTGCAGGGGGACAGTCAGATACATCTAAAAGCCAACTGCTGCAGATGATCTCCTGATGTTACTAGCACCATGGAGGAAATTGTATTAACTCAGTAATTCAGATTCAAACTTGAGTTTCCACTGGGCCCTTGCTTTTGGTTTGTCCAGAATAAAAAGCCCTTTCTTCCCCCGGTGGAAGTTTGGAGTAGCCAGTGTTTCATCTCAGTGTCATTGTACCTTCCAGATTTGTTCCTTGTGCCTCTGACACAGAGATTCCAATTGAATTTATGAGTTTGCACATTAACTAAATAACAATAACCTAGTGATCCTAAACACTGCTAGTTGAAAAAAATACTCCTTTGGGGTTAGTTACTGAAATGTCATGCACAAATGAAAATCCCACTGTTTAGAATCTAATTTCTGGAAGTTGCTGTCTGAGTCAAAGTGCTCCAGAACAAGCCCTTTGACAATGCCAAGCTCTCTTAGGGCTGATAGTCATTAAAGGCAGCCCATGAGCTGAGACATTTCCTTATCTCTTCAGAAAAACTTTGATGCAAAATCAGCTTTGTCATAACTGAACAGACTTGTCGAATTATGGTGTAATGCTGGTCAGATATGCCATTGCTTGTTAGTTAAGATAGACTGAGCAAAATAGAAACATTCCATGTATTTTAGTTTTTGCAGAACTATGTTTCTGAAGGTATGCAGGATTCTTATTGCCAGCTCACCTATCTGCCTGCTTTGAAAACTTCCTGGTAGAGTTTTGGGGTTTGTTGTTGTGAGTTGTTTTGCTTTTAATTATTAAACCAAGGGGGAATGGGGAGTCTTGCCTCACAGAGCTAATATTAGGGCTTTTTTGTATTCTAAACTGGAATGAAGCCCATTTGTGAAATCCAAAGACTGAAAACTCAGTTTTCCTATGGCGTATTGATAACCTTGAACAAACTCCCTAAAGTATCTGTCACTCATTATTCAAGTCCTTTAGATTAACCATTGTAGGCTTACCAGGAAGCTGCAGATAAGCATGCATGGCAGTGGTAGAAAGGGTCACTTGAGAAACCATGTGGTTTCTTCTCACACCAATCCTTTTTGGCTTTTTTCCGAGTACTTGTAGATAAGTACCACCATTCCTGAGAAATGTTCTTGAGGTCCTGTGTCTCAGAAAGATATTTCTCCCATGAATCTTCAGAGAGTTTACAGAGATATGATGATATTCCTGTGTTATCTGAATCCATGATCCAACATTAGGTTGCTTAAAATTCAGTTTCTCACTCTCTATCTTTTCCTCCTCCTCTCGGCATCTGTTGCAACTGGTGTTGTTCTTTCACATAGCAGGTGATGACCAGGACATTTGAGGAGAAGAATCCTAAGGGATATATGCTATGCCCAAGCTTTGCTGATTTGACCTTTTGTCCAGTAGTGTGCAGATAGCTACAGTATAAGGAGATTAAATATATACCGCAAAAGGCAGGATGGACAAAGCTTTGAAATACAAGTTTTTAATGTATTTGTATAACTTCACATGATGACAGTTCCAGTGTATAAAATTTGCACCTGGAGAGCTTCGGTGGTTTTTTAAGCTCTGATTTTGTCCAAGTTAATTATAACAGCGTTAATCATCTGT
The DNA here is from genome assembly GCA_013397815.1 of Aleadryas rufinucha. Classification (NCBI taxonomy): domain Eukaryota; kingdom Metazoa; phylum Chordata; class Aves; order Passeriformes; genus Aleadryas; species Aleadryas rufinucha. The sequence continues at coordinate 610,402 of VZTH01019450.1, read as the reverse complement.
CATGTCAGTTGTTGTACCATTTAAATTTCATGTCCTTTTACTTGAAGCAATGGAGTTTGGTGGAGTTCTTTTGAGAATTGCTGTTACAATTAAAGGAAGGAAAAGGGGGCAGGGAGTTCTTACTTTCTTAATTTCAAAGTAGATTTCTGCCCAGCTGCAGTTCCAGATACAGCATCTTAGTAAAGAATGTTGTTGATACATGTGTCAAAAAAAATAGGATTAAAATAGTGATCATTACAGGGCAAGCTATTTAGATTGGCATAATTTATATTTTAGAATGCAACATTTCCTTTCATAATCGTGGTCCTTTTGATGTTAAAGCTCTTACCAGTTGGATTTTTTTGTTTATTTTTTTTTTATTTTCTTTACACCAACTACATCTTCTCTACATTGTTTTCTAGAAATGGGAATCCCTTCATCAGTAGATCTTGTGAGCAGTGACCCAAGCCTCATGGTAGCATCATTTAACAGTGGACACACTAGCATTTTTAACATGGAGACACGGCAACGAATTCTTACCCTGGAGTCCAGTGTGGATACTAGTACGTATCAAAAGCCTCAAACCAACCAAAGGAAAAAAATTGCTTGTTTAAGATCAATACTGTTGATAATCTTTTCAGTGTTTCCAAAGAATCAGGCAGTGTTGTGTGAAATTATAACATGAATTATGTTACAAGCTGTGTTTTGAGATGTAACAGTAAATTGTTACTACTACAGCAGACCTCAGGGGTGTTTCAGTAGCAGAAGAGTGCACATACTTTTGAAATAAGGTAGAGGAAACAAGCTCGCACTCCGAATTCCTCCTCAAGGGGTAGTAGCACAAGAAAAAGCACAGGTTTCTTTAATACAGCTTTGTGATCTTTGCAGATTCAATATATCCATTTTCTCTTCAGTCCAAAATTGCAAAATAGAAGCAATATCAGGAAAATTCAAAGTTGAATTTATTAAAAAATTATGAGTGTGTGTCAATTCTTTTTTATTTTTCCTCAGAGGTATCCATCTTTCAAGCTTTATTACACTCTTGGCTCATTTGGACTTGGACTTTAGTTGAAATTTTCACTGTAGGAGGAAAGCAAAGCTCCAGTGAAAGAGTATTCATTCCGAGGTCCCATATAATGCCTTGGATCATGGCAGTGACCAATATTAGACATTTTAGAGGATACTGTGAAGAGGCTGCTATCAGTAAATTATTTTACCTTGGCTTTACAAAAGAGACCAGAATGAGCTGAAGCATAAGGTTTCGTATTCAGGCCACAATGGCAAAACATTGAGTCATTTAAAATTTTGATATTTCTTCCCCCACCCTTAGGGTTTTATGTCACTGAGTTCTACTATTTAATTATATTTTTAAAAGGACTAAGCCATTTTTGTTGGCTTTGCTTGTGTGTTTTAAAATATTTGAATGACTGTCATTTCATAAGAGGTAATGGAAAGTGCCATCTTTCTTCTTTATGTTATTCCTTGCTGTGCTGGATTTCTTCTTTTAACCCACAACTTTGTTCCTGTCTGAAAAAACAGTTCTAAATTAGTTAACGCTATTCAGTGGAAGCCGCCTTTCTTCTTCCCTCCCCTTCTCCCTTCTATTTTTTTCACCTCCTCCTTGCTGTAATTCCGTAATATTCCTTTAGGAAAATGAGACCCTGGTATGGCAACCAGCAGTCCCTGTTTAGTATCTTCAGTTATGTAACAGTACTATAAAGCTACATGTATTTTAAAGAAATAAATTCCTATTTCTACAAGAACTAGACAAGAGGAAAATGTCACCTGAAATGCCCTACCACACTACTTAGGGACTCTGCTGTTCAGTATAAGCCTCACTCTGCTCATCATTTTCAAACTGTGAGGATGGCTGGCTGTGATAAAGGTTCATGTGCTTTAGTAATGTTAGGGGAGTTTCTTACTGTGGATGTGGGCTTTTTTCCTTAACTTACACTTTCATAATTTCTAAGTTCGCGTGGATGCTGACACTGCTTTGTGGTTTAGATTTTTATAGACAGGTGTTAAATGCAATCTTTACCATTTTAATAGCAGATGAACCTTTAGTAGTATTGTATTTCATTTATTTTAGTAAGAATTTTGATTAAATGATGTGAATGTTCTTTGGAAGGAATTTAGCTAAATACAGTCAACATGAAAGACAGTATCTGTATTTTGATGTTCTGTGCAATGACTGTTTGTGGGTTTTGTCATAATCTATGCCTGTTAAGACCCCTCTTATATTAACCTGTGCATCACAGCAATGCCTAGATTTCTAATCAGAAAATTCCTATACCTTTTTTCTCTGTGTTTGTCTATGTATCTATATATATGCAGCCTATTTCAGAATTATTGAAGGCTAGGGAATTGGCTCTCCTATGAATATATCCCTTTTTTTAATAATAATAATTTCAATCCATGTATGTCAGATAATATTAGGTGAATTTTGTTTGCTTGAAACATACTGCCCGCAGTGTTTTATTTTCCTGTCCTTTGTGTTATGAAGAAAGTTTGACTTGGCAAGAGGAGGAATGAGTGTGATTGAGGTGTTTTCACTCAAGTTTTGGTTTCACATTTTTGCCTGATGTGCCTATGTAAAACCATGTCCAAAAGCTGAACCTTATTTGGCATACATACGGTTTATGTATGTCTCTATCCTGTGTAGTTTAGAAAGTATTTTAGAGTAAAGTGCATAACGTAAGGTGCTAGCTGAGAGTTTCCAGGATATATATGTAAGAAGTATTTTGCAAGTAAGATTGATTACATACTTTTTTCTTAGTAGCAGTCTTTCAAAGAACTTAACAATTTACATGTACTGATATTTGTGGTTTTTTTCTTAGCAGTCAGTTCTTCCTGTCAGATAAACAGAGTCATCAGCCATCCAACTCTTCCAATTAGTATCACTGCTCATGAAGACAGACACATCAAATTCTACGACAACAATACAGGTATGCGTCTTTTCAGCTGGTCTTAGCCATAGACATTACATTGTGTAATGTAAACCATATTCAGAATTTCATTATGATCAATATTATTCACATAAATGCTGAGAGAGGTCAAGAATTGGATAGCCTCTGCAGTGGAAATCTCTTATCACCAGTAGAGTCCAAAGATTGCCAGCCCACTTAAAGCTTTGTTGGCAAAGTGATAAGGAACCTGCATCTCTCTGTCCATTCTTTTAGAATGCCCTATGTATAAGGTTTATAAGTATTTACCATAAAAGGCATCTTTTTTCAAAATCTTCATGTTCTTATGTTTATGTTTCTTCTATTGGTTGTCTGTATTATTTTGATCTTGAGAGCAGGAACCTCTGGCACTCCTTCAGTGCTTCCTAGACCTCTGTCACATTTGACCCATAATTTCTAATTTATAACATGGAATCATTGCTGTAATTATAAGCTGTAATAGAACGTTATTGCTCTCTGAGACAACTGACATTATCCCCTATTCCTATGTAGTTTATATTCATTGCTTTTAGTATACTCAGCCCCTGCCTTCCTTCCCATTCAAGATCTTACCTGAGAACTCACTCAATTCTCTTAAGGGCCAGATATTTAAAGTGCGTAGTGGTTGCAGTGTCAGGGTGGCTTAAAGTGGAGGTCTCACAAACGTTGATGATATTGCTACTGTGGTTCTTGGGAACTGTAAACATTAAAATAATGACTTCTTGTATAATTGTAATGATTCAGTTATGGGACAAGATCTTCTTGTATTTATAATATCAGCTGTGGTATGGTCATAAGCAGTGACTACAGATAACAAAGTTAATTGCAGAAAATAACCTAAATAAATCTTTTCTTTCAAAGGAAAACTGATCCACTCCATGGTAGCTCACTTAGATGCAGTTACAAGTTTAGCTGTTGATCCTAATGGCTTGTATTTGATGTCTGGCAGTAAGTACATTCATATTTCATTTTCTTTTTCTCATAATGGTGGCAGGCATGCAAATTATAAAGAAAACTGTTTCCCCTTTCTTTAGGTCATGATTGCTCGATTCGCTTGTGGAATCTTGAAAGCAAGACCTGCATCCAAGAATTTACTGCTCATCGCAAAAAATTTGATGAGTCCATTCATGATGTGGCATTCCACCCATCCAAATGTTATATTGCCAGTGCAGGAGCAGATGCCCTGGCTAAAGTGTTTGTATGACAGAGTGCTTCCCATTCAACTTTAGCTTTGTATATATTCAACCAGCTGCACAAAAGAGAAGAGGAGGGCATGAGTTGTTTTATCTTGCCCTATAATTCAGAGAATGTTTGTAAGTGTTTAGTTTTGCAGGGTGCTGTTTTCTAAATTGACGTTTGTTCTGGTTTCTGTGAGCTCAGCTGGTGCTGAGAGCTTGGAATCTCTCAGTTTCAAATAGTTTAAAAAAAAAAAAAAAAGCTTTTATTTAGAGGGTGTGAATTTTCGTCCAGGCAGGCCTTGGGTGAAACTAGGTCTACGTATTCTCTATTAATAAAATGGAGTACTGGAAAGAAGGGGTCTAATTGCATCAGGGAGTAGGAAAAGAGGGAAACTTCCTAGGATGCTTCTCATTGAGGAATCTTAATGTACTCAAATCACCTGGAAAAAGTGATTCAAAGTCAGTTCACATGCTCATTACTGTATCATGTGAGAGGCACTTTGTTATCCCTTTGGTATGAATAAAGTAGATCTTGTTCAGAGTGCAGTAGTGGATAGTTAATCTCAGCCACCTGGCTGCTAGCCTAAGATAAATGCAATTAAAGGAAGGCAAATTACTAACATAAATTAAAATGCAGTAAAGTTTATGTTACATCTTCTGTGTTTCTCGGTAAATATCTCGTTTGCAAAAAAATTTATATAATTTTTTTTAAGACTGTATTAGCATATGGCTAGAAGCTGAGCCTTTAGTCTAAATCCCAATTAACAGCAGACTGATGTAGTCTGTGTGTACTGTAGTAGCAAATTTAACTTATTCAGATTTTAATGCTGTTCATTCTTGGACATCTGGCACAAGAAATTATCACAAAGCTTTCCAAAGAACCTGTCCTGCAATTTTAGCTACCCAGCATTCATCTCCTCTTTCTGTTCCTGCTAAAAAGGGTATCATTCTGGGCATTAAGGATAACAGTGAAATACTTCGTCTGAAGATTAAATCTGATGCTATGTATGGGTCCTTCTAGTGGAATAGGTGGGAACTATACAAAGCTCCATCAGTTTGAGAGATTCTGCTACTGCTAGAGATATTTCCCAGCGGCACCATTTGTGGGACTCTTCACCTTGTCCGCTTCGCTGGGTGTATGTGCCATTGATGGGGTTACCTGAAGAATGAGTGCTTCTCATAATTACTCAACAGATGTACTTTGTTTATCTATTCAGAGCTTCTCTGTTGATCTGACAAATAACTTTGAATTCGATCTTTAGTCTTTTTATCCCTTCTTAAAGGAAGGTGTGTGGATTCTTTCCTATTACGTGTCATCATCAGAATTACTAATACTCATAAGCACGAAGTTGGTGTTTTTCTCTGATGGGAATGGGAAGCAGAATTTCTGCTAGAGTTGATTTCTGGTGCTGATATGAGTAGGAAAGAACCCAGTGCAACTCCCCATGTACCAGCATGAGGTTGAGACTGGAAACTGATAAATAAATCTTTACCTTTAAACTGACACTTTGTAAGCAGGAGTCATTGAAAGATACCAACATAAGGTTTGACTGTGTTGTTTTTAGAGTGGCATTTGGGGATGGGACCACATTTGAAGTTGATCTCAGAGTTTAAACCAAGTATATTATTTAGAATAAAAGGTTGACCTGTGCTGTTTGAGCCTGCAACACATTATATGTACTGCTAAAATATCCTGGAATACCTTTTATTGCTCAGAATATTCAGATATGTCACTTCATGATATTGATATGCAATATATTTCCTTAGATAGGATTAGAACTTTTACCATGAAACAGATGACTACAGTAATAATACAGATTATTTAGTTTTTATAAAATGTTTTGGTTATGATGAAAAGGAGGAAACTTGGCTGCAAAACTGAGCATTCAACTTTGTGAGCGTTCTGTGTACTTGACTCATATTCTTTCAGTGTCATTATTTTATTTCTTTTTGAAGAGAAAATTACAGAGATTTATTCAAAAAATTCTAAAAGTTATGTATATTATATATGTGTATATATATTGTAAACATGTATTAAATGTGTCTAGTAAGGGAAGACTCCATGGGTGCATTTTAATGTTTTAGTATTAAGAGTTCTCTTGAGTTTGTGTATACAAAGGATAATGGTGTGAGTATGAAATGAATGTTGTGCTTTTGCTTACACAATACAATATGTAGTCACAGTTGTTTAAATTGCTGTACATAAAAACTAATAGGCCAGCATGCTTGTTTTTAAGGACTGTCATTCTGATTACAATTGGAATGTAAGAAGTGGCTGTTCAAATGTGAATTGAAAGATGTTTCCTTCTCACTATTGAGCCCTTGCTCAAACCGAAAAGTGATTTTTTTAAAAGCTGGCAATAGCTAGAGGATGAGGTGCCTTTAAAAAACAAAACAAAACAAATGTAGCCTTACACAGAGGTTGTGGAGTATATATATTTTTGTGCTTGTCTTCATAATTGATGTCAATGTCTTTTTACTGTACTTGCTCACATACTTGTAGGACTGCAGGGTATTGTGCATGAGCCTGTCAGATCTTCTGAACATCATCATAGGAGATAGGGTTGAAAAAATTATTCAGGTTATCTAGTCCATCTGCTTGCTAAAGCAGGGTTGAAGACTTGTGCATTCTAATATTGTCTTGGACAGTGAGATTTTATATGTTCTAAACAATTAGGCTTCCTTTTAAAGATTATTTCAGTGATTACATCTCACTGGCAGGAGGATTTACGTCATATTTAGTAGCTCTTTCTTGTAACTTCATGCCAGTATTCCAAGCCATGTTTTGTGCCATTTTACATATTCTTCATAGTCTTTGTAATATGGAACCTGCATGCACACACTGGTTCCATCTGTATATTTTCATTCATTTCTGCTTTCTTCAAACTGTTTTTTTAGTCTGCTTTTTTTGCACAACATTTTCTTGTTTTCATCCTTTAAGCTCAATTCTCCAAATCTTGGAGTCCATACCACCATTCCACATGCATGATTTGTTGGACTTAGTCTGAGGGTCATCTCTTAAATGTGGTTGTTATTTGGTTGGGTTTATCCTCTGTAATGCGATGCTTTTATTAGGAAGACCAAGCTTTTGATGTCTGACAAAAATAGTATTTCTTTATTTATGGCAACTCCTTTAAATAACATTTGAGCATTGCTACTTTTCAAGTTTCTTCTTCACTTTCAGTATGTTATGATTCTTTTGCAGTTAGAGACTTAATTCCTGTTTCATGACTATCCTGGGTCTTACAAGCTTTGAACTTCTGACCTCTGAGGGCACTAAATTATTTTTATTTGTTCCCTTTTTATGTGCAATTTTTTCTGGTTCAGTGTAACTAGTAGCTTTCGTTAGTGTGATACATATGTTTATTGAAAGTGTAAACAAAACTGGACTCAAGGCTTATTCTTGCAAAAACCATTTTTCTGCAATATCAGTATATAGCATTTTACCATTACTATTTTTCCCGTATCTAATTTACATGGTAATTTTTTAATGGTTAACTCATATAATTTTTTGTGTATGTTAGCTTGTGCTAATGATTTTGGTTTTACTAACTAATTTAATGGGAGAATTTTCAGTCTTTCTATGTGTTGAAATTTGGTCTGCTAGGTTTAAATACTCCCACTTCTAGTTTACTTCACTGGGCTGTTTGCTTTCACATATTTGATTCAGTTACCACCACACACTGAATGGTTTGGAGTAACTTTGAAGAACTTCTGGATACATTGTGTCACTCTTACAAAATCCTAGTGTCTGCATTTATTTTTGGGCCTCAAAGAGAAAACTTCCACATAAAAGATTTACTACTTTTATCTCATTCATCTTTATTTTGATAAAATATGTTCTCTAGCAAGAAGCCTGTAGAACTACTTGCCATATACTGTAGGCTATTTTTTTAGGACATGTATTTTCAAATAATATTACATTAAAGCAGTCCCATGTAGTTTGGTTAAGTGTGTGGTGTTCATCATACAGCTTTGTGATTAGGTCCTACAACACCATTTTTCAATTGTGAATTTAAGGTAACCAGAAACTTGTCCATTTGAATAAATGTGTGAGAGATAAAGGACTTAGTTACACCACCTTTTCAGTACATTTGTTGGATCACAGATGTGTCCTCTTTCCCTGCCTCCCTAGGTTTCAGCAGTGTAATTCTGGGGAGCAACAATTTCTGTAAACTCATATGTTCTTTGAGCAGTGTTTGATGGGCAGAAGTGTGGAAACAAACAATTGAAAAGCGGTCATAACCATCAGATAATTAAGTCTCAGTTTTATTAATGCCTTTCAAGATGTATGTTCGGAAACATTTGCAGGCTGTGGCTTGGCAGTGTGTTTGCAGACTGTCCCAGGTGTCCAAGAGCCTGCTTGATGCCTGTGTGGAGTACCTAGTCAACCTGAGATGCATTAAGGAAAAAAATGCAGCCATTGTGGTTGTCCTATGCTGAAATTTGTGGTTGTTTAGTGGAAGTTGGTTTGGACTACACTGTTAGAAATGAAGAAATCAGAATATGATAGTTAACCTCTTCCATGTGGTAAATTGGTTCGTATAAGATGTGGCAATCTTTGACATGGCAGTATGAGTTTTCTTGGGCAGCTGCTGCTCATGAGCATCGTAGAGGTGCTTAGCATAGTTGTTACTATTGGGTGACACAGAGGATGAAAAGATTTCCCTGAAAAAAATGCTCAGATGTTTCCAGAAGCTCCTTTTTTCCATAAGGACATGAAGGTGTTGAGAATATTTTATCTAAATCCGCTAACGTTTTTAGTTGAAGAGAGTTACAGTAGGTGAACAGTCTTGACTCTTTCATCATCAGTGTCTTTAAGCTTAGAGACAAACACAATTATGGAAACGATTCGCCTGTAAACTGCCAGTGAAAGCCTCTGCCATGTTCTTACTGAGCAGCAGAGAAACTGATGGACAGCAGTGTTGATCCATCCAGTTATGTCAGGGTTGTGTTACAAAAAATAACCCCTCTTGTAAAAGATAGTGTTACATGCAACAGAGCAAACGAACAAACTCCTGGGGAGGGTGGGGAAGGACTTGGATGAGTCTTGAGTAAACAGTCCTTGTTCAGGCAAATGCTCTTGTTTAGCTGGTGGGAATGTTCCCAGGAGGGAGGATGGCTGGAAATATGACCTTAAAAAAAATGTTTCTGCCTGTGCTAATGAACATAATTGTGCAGGTTATCTATCCTTTTGTTATCTGCTTTTTATCTTCCCACTTAAATCTTCCTTTAGGTTACATTTTCTGAGAATCTTAAAATCTCATCTGCAGTGAGCTCTTATTGCAGGGTAAATTTCATAAAGGGCTATTGTTTTTTCTCTTGGAGTGGTTTTTTGAAGGGTGGTAGGGTTTCAGCTTCAGCCCTACCCCCTCACCACCAAAAAGCTGATTTGTACCTTCTTACACCCAGTTCATTTAATTCTAGTTGGTTCTCTCTTACCCTGCCTTCTGACTTAGTTTTGCTGCTCTGTAGTCAGTTATGAGAGCTTATGAATTGCTGTATCATTTTAGATGTTTTTGAGAATCTGGATTCCACTACAGAAGGGATAAATCCAGTTGAATAGTACAATTTGTGGGTCTCATCTGGTTTGTTGTCAGGAGAGACTTCTTGTTAGATTACGAAATCCAAACTATGGCTGAGCTAAAAAGGCATTTAATAATAATATATTCTTCTTAGCCCAACTTCTTCCTGCTTAAGCGTAGATTGTGGTATTGTGTGTTAACCTAGTTTTGCCCTGCTCTTGCTGCCAAGCCATGCTGTGATCCTGGGAGATCACACCAGTGTTTAAACCATGCCCTGTGCATGTGTTTCTAAGCTGCTCGAAGCCCTGTGTTGACATGGTCCTCAAGGCCAGTCTTCTTCCATTCCCTCAAGTTTGAATTGCAGGCTTCCAAAACTACTTCCTGGCTATTTTGAGAAACCCTTGGTCCTCACACCAGACTATTAGACTGGGATGTTGAGAAAAGATTTGTGCAGCTGGATTTGTACTATTCTGAAAGGGAAAAGATAACTTGTTGCCAAGCCAAATATTGTCATTATTTTTGGATTACTTGTGAAAGGCAGCCAAAAACATTGTATAAGGGATAAATGATGGACTTCAAGCTAATATTTTTCCATTAAGAATTTATTTTTTTATGCTTCCTGTCATCAAGATATAGTGCTTTTGAATGTAGCTTGTTTTCAGGTGTACGGCTCCTTGAATTGTTTCCTTGCAATCGGACATTTGCAAATGTGCATCAGTTTTGAAAACTGTCTCATATGTGTTAGCACTTCTTTTGCAAATGCAGACTGAGCATGTTAGCTGATGATTTCTTGTACCTTTAAAGTCCAAGCAGGCTGAAAAGCAGTCTTGTGCTATGTTTTCCGTGAACAGTGCATCTGAAAAAACTTGTAGAAGGAACTCCATGATGAGATGACTTTTGTTGCTGTGAGGTTCTCTGTTGACATTTGTCAGCTTTGCATTGTATTGTGCATAATTATCTTCAACTGACTGTCAGGTTACAAAAGACAAATTTCTTTGTCATATGGACTGCAGCTTGGATTTTTTTTGTTGTTTTTGCTTATATTAATATAATTTTTTTCTTTTCTACTAGAACTTAGAGATACCTGACAGCTCTTTTTAGGAGAAGTTACTGCGGGTGAGAACCACTAACATGTTAGTAATTACAATGGCTCCCCTTCTGTTTCGGGTCACTTCCATGGCAGATAGTTGATATGAAAAGGCTACTGTGGCTGATATATAAACAGCTAAAAGAAATTAAGATTCCCCTTCAGAACTATGCTGAGGTTATGATTTTATACAGCAGTTTTGAATGACTATTTGAAACAATGTTGGGCTTCAAGTGTCTTGTAGAATTTTGGATCCAAATGAGAAATACCTACTTGTTGAGTAATAGTCTGCTTGTCGGTCTTTTGTGTATGGCTCAGTACAAGGCTGTGTCAGAATTGCAGTACCACCAAAATTACATTGTTTAAATGCAACTGTTGTACAGAAGTGAATGTTATTTTGAGTGAGAAATTCTGTTTTCTAATTTATGAAGGAAATAATCTTCTTGGGAGTAAGCATCCATAAATGTAATATATTTCATGATTTTGAAAAGGCTTACTGATCATGGGACATGAGAAAAATGAAAGTGTTTCATTCTCCAAAGATTTGTTTAGCATTTATTATTACAAGTATAAATTTTTGCTTTAAATGGAAATGCTTCTTCAAAAACTTAGTATTAAACTTCTTACTAAAACTCAGTAGTTTAAAATACTGGATAAAGATCTAAAATGGCAAAGATAGAAAATTCAGAGGGAGATTATTTTGAAATATGCCAGTGTAATTTTAAGCTTCTCAAGTGCAGCCCTGAATTTTCTCTTTTTCACTGCAATTCATATTTTGTGAAACTTCTTGGATAGGTTATATTTAAAGCTACATTCACTTGCCTGAATAAGTCAAATAAATATTTTGTCATTTAAAATTATGTAGATCTGCTTATGTTAGTGTGCCATTTGCAATGAGACCCCATTGAGGTAACCATGCAGGTACTTGTGTTGGTATGACGGTAGTGAAGTGGGGTATCTGTGTACTGTACCCGCATTCTGTGCTGAGCAAAATCACATGGACTTCCAGAAATAAGCAATGGTTTTTAAGAGCAGCTTTATTTAATGTTGCAGCAGCAAGTGTCATTTGTACCATATAATTATGTAAATTGGGTGCTAATAAATACTATTTTTCAACATTTTGCATTGTGTTCATAATTCTGCATTTTATCACAAGATATGTGTGGTTTTGAAGTGAGTGCTAGGAGGGGGAAGTGCATTAAGACTAAGACAAGTGGATTGTTTGGAGGGGTTTGAGTTAGCTCCATGTGAAATTCCTGTTGAACTGTGCAGCATGTTACTGTTCACAGGAGTGCTTTGGTTTTTCTGTTCTCCATGTGTCTTGGTTTTGTACTGCTCCACCAGCTTGGCTCTGTTGACACCCCACATCTCTCCATGTGCTGAGGCACGTGGTCCTTGTGTGGGGGTGAACGTGGGGTGAGCAGACGTGCAGAGTGGGTGTGGTTGTGCAGGAGCTGGTCTGTCAGCAGGCGTTGTTCGCAGCCAGACACGTGGTTCTTCCCAAGGACAGCGTTCATTCAGCGTAAAAATAAACGCGTGGTTCTGCCCTTGGGGAGAGGATGAGGGAGAGCAAACCACACATCACAGATGGCAGCTGCGTTGCTACAGGATGGTGCTCAGAATGGCACTGTGAAGGGGTGGCAGGAGAACCTACACAGAACTGAGCAGAACAAGTTGTTGTCAGTGAGTCCATCCTGTTTTTTCTGAGCTTGTAGGTGGGATAAGTGAAGTTCTCATCTTTTCTTGGTAGGTGTAAAATAGCCTGATTTGGTCCTAGTCATCTTCCTGCCTCATAGGAAAGGAGGAATCGCTTTATGAATTAACAGTACAATCTCATTCACCCCGGTGTGAATGCTTCTAGAAGATTCCTGAGGTAAGGGGAAAGAAGATTTAGTGAATAATGTACAAGTGACCCTCACATGTGGGAGGCCTTCCTAACATGCTTATTATGGGTTTGCCTATGATCAAGACATGGCCCCATGATTTGCTTGTGAGAAAAGTGAGTATACTTGGTGATACAGTGGAACTTCTACAATTTCTTGTGCTTAAAAAGAATTTCTATCACTGCTGGAATTCTTGAACTGCATTATCAGAGTTCTAATTAGAAATCAGAGAAGGGGTTAAGCTGTGTTAGAAAGTGTTAAGAAAAATAACACGTTTCTTGCCATTCCGTAAGACTGACGGAGTTGATTGTGAGCAGTGTTGCTGATGCAGTGCTAAAACCCTCACCCCCTTCCTCCTCCAGTTTAACAAGGAAAAAAGATTATTCTGAGGAATTTGAAGCATTCAGCTGCATAGATGTACATCTGTAATATTTTCAATATGTAGGTGACTTAGCAGATGTAAATGCCCTGATACTGTCTAAGATGTCTCAAAATGAGATGGGAGTGGAAAAGAAAAGGGATCAAATTGTTTCCATAATGTTGCTCATGGACAGAGAAAAATAGCTAGCAGAATCATAGTGACTTTGTTCAACCATGAAGTAATTTCAGGTATGCCCACTACAGAAAAGTGACTTAAGTTTGGTGTCTGGTTAATATTTCTGATACTACTTACTGCTTGCTTTGACTTTCTAAGTAGATAATGTGGATAATTTTCTGTGGGGTTATAGGTAGGGTGTTAAATCACTAAATATGTTTAGATTGGGTTGATCCTGGCTGGATGTGGAACTCCAGAGCTTTTCCTGGTTACTGGTATGGTTCCCCTTGTGTGCTGGTGAGCCATGGGGGAAGGAGTGTGAGGAGGAGGGGGAAGCTTGTCTGCCCACCTGTCAGCAGCAGCCATGGAGAAGCTCTCCTCTTGCTGAGCCAGCAAAGCAGCAGCAGCTGAGGAGCCGGAGGCGCACGCTGCGGGCGATGCCTTCTGTGCAGGGCGGCACAGTGACAGCAGGAATGCTGAGTGTCCTGCTCTGGGGAAACAGGACTTTGAGTTGCCTCTCTCTGAAGAGATGGCTGAACTCTTAATTGAATTTGGTGGCTCACTGAAGATGTGAGTAGCTAATGCTGGAGTTGGCAAGAGAGGCTGAAACTGAGCTGTTCCAAGGCTTCCAGAGCATGGGCATCAGTAGGTATTTCCAAGTGGGTGTTCTGCATTGTGATTGTTGAGCACTGATAAGACACCAGCCCAACTCTGAGTGCAAAGATGCTTATTTCTTAGGGAGAGGGTGATCAGACAACACCCTCTAGAGTGTGGATGCAGTGACTAGTTCAGAAAGCTCCCATCTCTTTGGGATGCCTCTGCCAGACAGCAGGTTTCACTGCACTGGTCAGCCGTCTGGAACTGAGTGGCCCAGCATCAAGTGACTGGACATCTAGATCCTCTTTTGGTTCAATCCTGCATCTAGAAAGTATGTAGAGCCTGTGTTATTTTTTTTCAGCTTCCAAAGGAAGTCTGGTTCCAAAAAGAACATGATCTTGTAGACTTTGGAAAGTACATATGATTTCGATGCCCTTCAGTCATTAGACTCTGCTTCAGTGACTGATTCTTGTGACAGGTAGTTTTGTGGTAGCTCACTCTAAGGATCTTTTTCATCTGAACATGTAAAAGGACAACATTGAAGCACCCAGGGCTTTGCCAGTCATGCTAGGTCTTCCATAATGTAGTAATAACCTCAGCTATGTTTCAGAAATTAAAATGGCATGGACTGTATTTGCTGTTTATTTTTTAACCCCATATGAGATGACATGCACTGCATGTGCCTTTAGGACAATTTTATTGAAAAAGATATAGAAACGTATGTTGATAAGCTCAAAATAGCTTGTATATGTTACAGGAGTTCTGCTGCTTTCTTCAAACAAATACACCTCTTTGAACATTTATCTATATATGTAAGTTATCTTGGTTTTTTAATAAAACAGTATTTAGAGACTTTAGTAAGTGGCAAGTAATTTGATTGCTATGAAAAGTAAAGGTTAAGAGGAGTGTGTTCTGTGATTGCTTTCCTTAATGGAAGGGTGTATTCTTAAAAGTTTTTAGGCTTCCGCTTAAGTTTATGATGTTTATGAATAGGACATCTAAGTTTAGATGAGAGTTGGATTAAACCACTTTCATACTTTGAGTTTTGACAATTTCAGGATCATCCCAAGAATTAAATAAAAATGCACATTGAGAAACAAGCACCATAGTTGTTCTGTAAACTTAAGATAAACCATCTGAACAACAAAAAATCCTGAAGTGCCCTTTATAAATGCTTGACAAAAGATAGCTGTGCAACTTTCCTGTGAAAGAGCATTTGAAAGCTTAATGTCATTGCTTGAAGTTTAAGCTTTAGGAAAAAATTACATCCTGTATGCATATATCCCTTATGCACATCCTAAAGAACATGTGTGCTCTAGCTGTTCCTAATGTCTCGACCATCACTGCTGTGCTTTTGGCACAGCACAAGTGAAACATTGGGGAGTCTCTGCAGGGTACCAATCTTTGGTGCTGCAAGAGTACAGTCAGTGTGGAGAACAATATGTGGTGGTGAGCTGCTGCATTAAAAATTAAACCACGGTGTAAAGAGTAACTGTAAGTTAGGATTTAGGCCTTTTTCTCAAGTAGCCCCAAATCAAGCCCCAAACAAGCAGGTTTTCAGACAATAAATCTGGTGTCTGAACTGAAGTAGCCAGTAAATTTAGTTTATGGGTTTGAGTTTTGTCCAGCCCATGTAATGTCCCTTGTTGCCAGAGAAAGATATGTTCAGCAGAACGGTAGTGAGGAGCTGGGTCAGGAGATGGGGGATATCAGCAGTTGCTCTGCTCATACCTAACTCTCTATCCTTAATCATTTTTTCAAGCCAAGAAGCTATTGCTGTGAAGTGCAGCAGCACAGATTAGTGGTAATAACTCTGCATACAAATATATTTGTGGAAGCTGACAGTGTCCTGTGCTTTCGGTCTGGGTAGAGTGGTTGAATTGATGATACTCAGTTAAAACTGGAACTTAGTTTCTTCTAAGGGGAAGCGATGAAATTTCACTGTGTAAAACCACTGTTTTATCCAGAACTGGTTTTGATAACCTCTTGAGTGGACCCCAGCCTGGCTTATGTTACCACACCAGGGGGATCATGCAGAATCTGCTGTTTTTATTAATTTGCATTATGCTTACTTAGTTGACAGGTTTTGAGCTATTTCAGTCATATTTCCAAACATAACGATTTAAAAAATTGTGTTACTTTTGCTGATAAAATGAATTTCCCTTATGTCAATTCAATTAAAATTTATGTGGCTAATAAATATCTTGGCTCATGGTTATTAAAACTATAAATGCTGTTAAAAGCCTGATTTGCAAGTAATATGGCAAATTTGACTTGTAATTTCTTTCCATTTCCTGTTAGTTCCACAATCCTGGCACAGCATGGCTTTGATTGCCGTAAGGGGTGTGAACACTCATGTTTTTATTGGCTCCTTTAATAACTTTGCTTAATGAATGTACTTTCTTAAATGATACTGGATGGAACATAACCAGCAACTGCTGCTTCCAAAATAAAATGCAGTTCTTTTGGTCCTCCTAGTGTGTCACTCCTCCCCCACTGACTAGTGACATGGGTAGTTCTCCACTTAAGAAACCACTGTGTGTTCTGACTGATCCAGGGCTGTAGTAGTTAAATTTTGAAATCAATCCATAAAAGAGAAGTCAGTCCTAAATTTGAGGGAGAGTGTCTGTAAATGCTTAAAATTCTGCTTTTCCCAGTGTATAATAGAGAACTTCAGATAATTCCCTCTTAAATCCTGTTAATGGCTCTTGGATAGCTCTCCTCACACTAGAGACTGCTGTTCTGAGTGGTGGTTTAATGACAGAGTGGTGGGTCTTAGATGCTTTTCTGATTGTGAGCAACTTAAACCCACAATTTTTCTCGAAGAGTCTCCTGTGTCCTGGCAACACTCATGTGGTCCGGCAGGCCTTGAACCACCCAAGAGTGAAGGATGAAGCTGAGGGGGAAAGATACTTCTCAAGATCAAGCATTAATGCAGTGTTGTAGCAGGCTAGATTCTAGTTCGTGCATGTTGGCTGCCGTGTGGATTTGAAACTTCACTGGGGTTGGCAAAGGATTATGGTGTCCTGGGGCTTGACCCTTTCCTCTCACTTGCTTTCCAGTTTCTCAGGGTTTGGATAAATCCCAGTGCTTGAGATTACACTACCTGAAGCTTTGCTTACTGACAAGACAGCAGTATGGAGAGGGTACCTGCTTTTAAGAAGGTACTCAAATTGAGTTGTGTTCCCCCTCCAAAAGAAACATCTGGTATTTGAGCCCTGATCTGTGTCATGTGGTGGGCAGTGCCACATCAGGTGTTCCTACCACAGCAGCTCAGCAGCCTGGCCACTCCCTGAAGGGACCTGGCCACTCCAGGGAGCAGGTGGCACATTTTAAGGGGCTTGCGTGTGTCCAAAGCTGAGAACTGGGCAAGCTGGGCCTCTATGCTGGAAGCAGCTCTTCAAACAGCTGCACTTATTCCCTCCATGTTTACTGCCTCCTTTGCTATCCATCCAAATCAGAGTTTCTGATGCCTGCAAGGAAAAAAAAAGTAAAAATCAACAGTCTACACAGAGCATTATCATGCATAGGGACAGAGCTGCAGTCAACCTTGCTGACTGGAAAGTGCCAGAGGGAAACACCTCCAGTGTTTCTTGAACTGAGGGCTGGCATTATTTCTGTGACATTTGGTGTGCCTTCAGCACAGCGCCCAAGGGTCCTGCCTTGCTTGAGTCCATCAGTTCCGTGGCTGGGAATTAAACTCTGTGCAAATGTTTTGGATGAGCTGATTAACATAGCGGTAGAGGTTATCAAATTCATCCACAAAGAAGGAATGTTCCTTAGCAGGGTCTGATGCAATGGCTTCCAGTTCATCTGGGGCTGCCCAAGCAACTCCAATGGAATAAGCAATTACACCTGGAAAGAAACCCAAAGTTTAGAATAAGCATAAAAGTTTTCTTTGCATTAAATCTTATTTAAGACCAATACTGCAAATGTAGTTCCCAGGCCACAAAAAAATGGGCAGTGAGCTGCAGTGCTCTCTGTATAAAATGGGTATTTTCAAATGGGAGGAAAGCTCTAGCCTGTGCTTTGGAAGTACCTTTTGCCAACAGCAAAAAGGTTTAAACAATAGTGAAGCTTTTGCTCTGGCTGTAAACAACAGGCTCCTGAACAACAGGATCTTGTTCCTGTGCAAACGTGTTGGAAGATATATGCCTATCTTCACTAGAAAGCCAAAGGAGCCCTGTGTTGCTAAGACAGCAAAAATCCCTTGAGATCTAGAAACAGCTGCATTTGTGATGATTTATAAGTTTTTTTTCTGAAGTTCCTTATTCAGCTATTAAACAGATGCTGGTCTTGTTGGAGCTCAGTGGGACCCCAGGGACAAGTACTACTCTTCCTTCATAAGGTTTCATCCGGTGCCTTCAAATCATAGGAAACTGCATTTATCTGGCCTGGATGAGTGCTGAGGCATGAGGGGAGAGCAGGCAGTGATAGAAGATCTTACCATTTTGGTGAGCTGCCATGGCTGGCATGCTGACATCATCGTAAGACCTGCCATCTGTGATGAGAATCATGATCTTCCTTTTGTTGGGTTTGGACTTGCTGAACAGCTGCTCTGAGGCGTAGCTGATGGCTGCTCCCGTGCTGGTGCCCCCACTCCAGTAACTGATCCTTTTGATAGCGTTCAGCACGTCCTGCTTCGTGCTGTGCTTGTCGAAGCTGAACTCCAGCCTCTGCTCATAGGTGTACTGCACCGCTCCGATGCGCGTGTCGGTGTCCGAAATCTCAAACTCCTTGCTGATGTTGGCTACAAACTGGAGGACCGTGCGGAAGTTGCCAGTGCCGACGCTGCTGGAGCCGTCGATCACGAAGCCGATGTCAGCGGAATTGAGGCACGTCTTGCTGCAAGCCAGCCGGTCGGTGTCGCACACCCGCTTCACCAAGGGCTGCACCACCTTGTGGAGGCTGAACCAGCTGGGCACATTGATGGAGTAGAAACCATTTGTCCTGCACACTGCCTGCAAGGCAACATGAGGATAAATAAAATGGAAATTCAGTCTGCCTGTTTCTGCTGGGGTATGTAGCTAAATTGTAAATATAGGCTCCTGGAAAGTGCAGTGCTGGAGTCTGAAATGGCATTTCCTGCAATCACCATCTGCTTCCCTGGGAAATGATGTCAGTGTAACATCACAGATACTTGTGTAATGTGACAGTTTTTCCTGCCTTTTTTTTTAGAGCTGTGGGATGGAGCTGATATTATAGTGGTGAGAGAACTGTAATAAGCAAGTTTGCCACCTGTTAAGGTTTTTTACGTGAGTTACATTGTTCACAGGAAAAGCATCCAAATTACAGAGCTGCTCTTAGCGTGGCTCCCATGGACATTGCAGGAGCCTGTGTGTTTGCCAGGTGGCAACTTCAGCTCCCATCATTCAGAACAACAAGGAAAGTTTTGCCTGCTGACAAACCCTACTACGTTGAAGTGAAACCTGGGGCTTAAGCTGAGGATAACTTGGTTCATACCCTTCTAAGCAGAAAAACCCAGGCTCCTGGTGTTTGCTCTGTCAAATGTTAAAAAAGAAATTTTAAAAAAGCCAAAACCAACTTTTATAAGTCAATACTCATACCGGCCAGATCTGCAGGAGGCTTCTATAGGGTTAGTTGGAGTCAGGTGAGCACAAGTAGGAAGTAGGGCTGGCACAGAAGAGGACAAGAGGACGTGGGAGAAGTCAAGGGGTGGAGGAGGGGAGTGATGCAAACAGGCTGGATCAAATCGTCTTTGGCTTTAGTGCCTTTTAAATGCCAATTCCTCAGTTCTGTGGGTGAGAATATTTTGTTAAGCCAGGCTTTGTCTATCAGCTTTGTGACAGTGTGTGTATCTGACTGTTTTAAAAGACCAAGGCACTGGTCTTGACTTGCATAAAGCCTAACAGCTCCAAGGGAGTTACAGTTCCCTCCAGTCTGAGCTCCTCACAGTGTCCTGCTCTCATTTGTTCTTCTTACTGTCTCACTTCTATTTTAGTGTTATGATGCAGCAGTATCAAGTCACCATTCCCTCCTTACCTTCCTGTTCTGAGCCCACTCTACTCTCACTTCTGCCATGTCCCTGGCAGGTTTGCAGAGACTCACTGTAGCTTTGCTCTTTTAGAAACATTAAATGCAAATGAGACTACAATCCAATTACATGCTGACCAGAGACAGCACAGCTCTTTGGAGCAGCTCTGAAACTCACGGGAAATTATCTTATGGCAGAGCAACCCAGCTCAGATGGGAATCTGTTTGCCGAAAATACCGGATAACTCAACCCTGTTTCCTGAGTGCAGCCTGCTCTGCCACTTGGTAGATATCTCCTGCCCTTGTCCTGAAGCACTGTTGATCAGACAGCTACTGTTGGTGCCAAATACAAATCAATCAAGGCTCACATTCTCTTTTTTTTGCTGTACATGGCAGGGATTTACCCTTTTTCCAAGAGCTACCATGAAGTCCATAGCAGCAGAAACAAATAACTGAAAAATAACCTTCATCAACAGTGGAAAGAGAATGTTTGAGTTATCCAGTATAGCTGAAAAACTAGGCTGTGCATAAGTTGGGGCTGTGCCAACCTTTGCTTGTGTGGGACCTGTTTGTAACTGCAACATTGACATTAGGTTGACAGGGCTCCTCACCCTTTCCCTGGTGGGAGCTGCACAGCAGGAGGTTCGTGGAAAAAGCAATTCCAAATTGCCCAGGCCACAATTGTACTTTGTCACGCTGCTGTGTATTTGGAAAACCTCTAATCTCAGTACAACTGCAGGTGTGTGCCAAGGTTTAGTCAGTCAAAAGCCATTTGCTCGATGATGTACCTCAAACCAGAACTTTACTGACTTCATCCCCTTTCTGACCTCAGCATTACTGCCTGTTTTTTGTACAGGAAAACTCAAGACAGTATATACAGGAAGGAAAAGAAATAATCATAAGTGGTAAGAAGGAAAGGGAAATGGCCTGAATGAAGTAGGTTGGAAAATTTAGTCAGAGCCAAGCTCCTAGTCAGACTCAGCCCACCAAGTACCTTGTCCACAAAGTTCGGTTCAATAACATTCTGCTTTTCACTTTGAGCAGCTGCTTCCACAGTGACAAAGAAAATGTTGATCCCTGATTCTCTGGCCAGCCTGGAGGCCTCTTCCACTCGGTCGGTCGGCCACCCATCCACCATCACTACAACCACATTGGGTGCTCCACCTCGGTTTCCATTAGCATCCAAAAAGAAGTTTTTGTTAACAAATGAAAGTGCCTTCCCTGTAATAGAAAAGGAGTTGAGGAGGAGTTATGGATCTGGAAGCACTCTGTCTGATAATATCCTGTGAAATGGAAGGCAGAGAACTGACTCAAGGGTTGGATGCTGCTGAGAGCTGGGGGAAGCAGTTTCTGTGGCTGTGTGAGCAGGAGGGGAGGTCACTGCTACTGGTGCCAGTGCTTCCTGAGCCCTCCTGCACTGAATCCCCTCCCTGTGCCCCAGAGAGGCTGGGAGTGATGAGCTGGGTTAGCAAGGATCCCCAAAGTGTTGACGGGAACTGCCCGCAAGGAGACAGGTACGTGCTGTCAACTTGTGATGGATTTGCAGTGCCCTTGATCAACACATGCAGGTCATAGTGGGAGCAGTGCTCTCTCACCAGCCCTGCCCTAGCACTAAGCACTGTTTGGTCACAGCTTCTGTGTCCTGTGAGGAGGTGTGGGCTTGCTATAGCCCAGGCTCCAAAGCCCTCCCTGAGCTGAGGATATACAAGCAGCCCCATCACCTACCAACATTGGAAAGTCCCCCTTTTTGTTGAATTTTCTCAATGGCATTCCTTAGATCCTTGGAGTTGGCATAAGTTTTTAAGTTAAATTCTGTGGAAGGGTCATCACTAAAAGGAGAAATTAGAGCAAATGTCAGTGTTTTGCTTCACATACAACACAAAAGCTGTAGGACTGGTCTGTGCTACCTGGCTCCTGAGTGCAAGCTGGAGTGAGGCCTTTAGCACGTATCAGCCATAGAGCTACAGCTGCCAGAGGGTGCAGTCATGCCCTGTGGCAATGGGAATGTCTGGGAAACTCTTACCCGTACTGAACAATGCCCATCAGAGGACCAGCGCTGCCAACGCCAAGGGCTTGAGCCACGTTACCAAGGAACCGCTTCTGGAGCTGAAAGCGGCGTTTGCCGATGCTCCAGCTCCCATCCATTAAGAAGGACAAATCAACCTTGCAGTCTGAGGAGAGATAAAGAAACATGGAAGATATTTTTAGTCCTTTCTGATTGCTGTACTTTTTACAAGCAGCAAAAGCCTAAAAAGTCTGCATCCAGTGACTTGTCCTGCTGTGTAAGCTCTACAAAAAAGCCTTTGACAAGGACAAGTCACAGCTGGGGGCTCAAGTCTGTCTTATTGGTAAACACAGTCCTTGGCATGATTTTGTCCCATACAACATCTGAGCTTGGCTGTGTGACAAAAGGGCAAGAATCTTTTCACAAGGGTTGGTCTGGGAGCACAGCATTTTGGGGGCCAGGGAGGTCAGCCCCACAGGAGCAAGCTGACTTGCATATCCTATGCCCTCAGAGCCACGGCTTCGGCTCAGCATGCTTTATTTGCAGCCCAGAGGTGATAGTTTGTAAAACCAGCCATGGTGCTTGGATTTTGTGGTCTGGCCACCTGCAGATCACAAACTAAGGGGATTTCCTTGGTGACACTTTTGTGGACTTAATTGATATAATAGACATTACAGGAACAGTTACTGTGTTAATGTTGCTCAGAAGGGAGGGAAGTTCGTGAAATGTGTGATGCCTGTGATGGGTCTCAGGAGAAGGGCATCATGGGGTCTCTTAAAGATGATTGCAATCCAGGATTACTGACAACAATCCTGGCAACTCTGCACTTCTGAATGAGAATTGTTCATTAGTTTCATTCTGGGCTGGAGCTAACATCAGGGATGGTGATTTTGCTTGGGATGTTCAGACTGGGGGGGGTGCTGTTCTTTTGCATGTTGTTGTAGCCTTGTACCCATGTGTGCAGCAGCAGCAGCAGTGTGTTGTTGTGTGTTTCCTCTCTGGGCTGAAAGCAATGTTCTGAAAAAGGTGTGCCTGTACTCAAACAAACTTCCCTTTAATTACACAGATGAACCTCATCTTTGTGCTTCTGCAAATGCTGTCTTCATCACTGCCAGCCTGCTTTCACATTCCTGCAAGTTAGTAGTGAAACATTCATCTTTGGTCTGCCACCGGGAGTGGGATCAAAATTTGGCTTAACTAGAGCGCTAATTAACATTTTCCCCCTCCGGCGTCTGGGTCATCCCCATCTCTCGATTTCCCTCTGATGATGCCTCCTACCAATCAGACTGTTCAAACTACTGTGTTTTAATCATTAGGTAGCCCGAAGGCTACAAAGCGCCAATTGTTCTTAGTGGCTTATGCAACTGCCTCCCATCTCATTACCTTCAATTTTTTCTCCCATAGCTGTCTCTTTTTTCTAATTCTAATAATGCTGAATTACAGGAGCGTGACTGAGAACCGTGTCCGCTCACAGCAGATCGTGAGGCAAGGTTGGGAACCCACAACAAATACCTCAATTAACAGCCAAGTTTTCCTGAGTTTCTTGTCCTTCAAAGAGAACTACTTCATGAGATCAATATGTGGAAAGTGGGCACTTTGTTAGCCAGCAGGGTCTGGGGAGGCAAAGATTTACATACACTTAATAGACAGACTTGGTTTCTGGGGAGGATTCAGATTCGGTGCTGGGACGTGAGAGGGACACTGCAAGAGCACAGACTAAAGGTGCTTTGTAGGGAGGTGAGCACTTTCTGTTTTGCAGGGAGGCAAGATCTGAATTAGGGCTTTTATGGTCCTGGAGTTATCAATGGGATGAAAATTTTGTTTCTGGTGTGACTTATTTCAATTTAACTGCTGGAAACACAGCTGTCGTTGCTGGCATCTCCACTGCACCAAGCTCTGCTTTCCTGCAGTGCAATAGGGTCTGTAGGGCAGAGCCTTCCCTTTTTCTTCTTTTTTCTCTTACCTTCTGTATCAGTTTGAGGTGTATTTGACATCTTTGATAGGGAAAAAAATACTTTAAATATTAAGAGGAGTGCCTGGGAATACACAGACATTTGGTTCAGTATTTACTGTAAAGAGTCCAGACAGTGTTCAGTTGCCCAAGGATTGGCAAGAGAGGATGCAGGCACTGTTGGAAGGGTGAAGCCCCCTCTATGGGGTGGCTTCTAATGAAGAGGTGGCAGGCAACCCCATTTCTCCACTCAGAACTTGCTTTCTCTTTCTTCTGCTACTTTGGGCCTCATCTAAAGATGAGTTAATGGGTAAATCTGCCTTTATAAAGGGCTGTAGAAGATTTCCTTTCCAGAGTAGGGTAACCTACATTTTCCTCTCTGAACTTGAGGGGTCCTTGATGCTCCCTCTGCATCCTCTCTCTCCTGGCTGTGGCAGGTGTCAGATCCCTTTCTCAGGTGGTTTCCTTCCTTCCCTCCCACCCACTGCTGTGGGAAGGGTGCCTGCACATAGCATCGCCATGGGAGTCTGCTCTGGTCAGCAATCGCTCAGCAATCACTGGATTGTTGCCCTCTGCCACCAAGGAACTTGAGTGAAGAAGCCCTGCACCCTGGGAGCATGGAGGTGATACTGCCCAGGAGGAGGTGGTGGGGAGCAGCCACTATCTTGCTGCCCAGGTAAGCTAAATTTTGGCTGTTATTTCCTTCCCTGTAGAAGCAAAAACCAATTATGTGTATAAGAGGGGTCAGTGGAGAGTGCTCACTCTTTCTCTGCAAGAAAGAAAAATATGTTCCTGGATTTTCTGAGCCTTTCTTGAAAACTTAACTTTGGCTATTTAATTTGAATGCATTCTAGCAATATCTAATTAATAATATAGCTTAATTATGAAGTTAATTCTGAAGTACATACTCTGATTCCCCTGGGAGATGGGCTCCAGTGGTTTTGGATTCAATTCTTCCTTTGAACTGAAGCCTGAAGAGAGAAAGGAAAGGATCTGTCAGTGTGTGCTTGGTGACTGCCCTTGCTCTGTAAGGAAATGGGCAACAGGGTCCCTGCAGAGACCCCCTGGCCTGACGATTGATGTGGGAGGGAAACGAGGATGGGGAGGACATCCTTGGAGCTTACCCTTTTTCATCTACATCATTCCTGGGGGAAAACAAGAGCAGAGACATTTCTGGGAATGCCACCAAAATCACCTCTAGCACCAACTTTGAGGTGCTCTCATTTGGGAGTCAGTCCCCTAACTCCAAGGGCTTGGGAGCATCATGCACAAGTAGTGGGTTCCTCAGGAGCAGAGGCTGGTGGCCAGAGTGCAGGATGGTGACTCCCAGCAGTTTTCCCCTGAGAACCAGCACTGCCACCCTGCTGGCTCACTGTGCTTTACAATGAGCTGCAGAACGTCTGAAGTGGACAAGCAACAGATTTATCATGTTGTTTTCTGTCTGGAGAGGAAGGCACAGGCTCACTGTGAGAGAGACTCACTCCATCTCATTAAGTGGGGAAGCAATACAAGCCACAGCTCCTGAGGTGCCCCCAGAGGTCTGGGTTATTTTGCAAAGCACAAAAGAGACAGTAACAGGGAGCTACAGTTAAGTCAAGGGAAAGACTCATGGGTCACTAGTGGGTTCTAGCTCAGGACCCAAGTGAAGTATTTAGGCGGTAGCAGCCTTGAAAACATGAGTTGATCTCCTTGTGAAAAGCACTAACTCACAGGGCACCATCATGCTGGCATCAGAAGGTCTGAAAATGCTCAGCTTCACTCATGACTTGAATATCTGGCAAGACTCTCCTACAGTCCAGCATCTCCCTTCCAAGCAAGGGCAAAGAGCTGTTTCTTTTCAGTACAGCATGACAAGATTAAGGGGATTTAGCTGGGATAATCCTCAGAAGAGACAGCAATGATCAGACAAGCTACAACTGAACACTCACCAAGAAAGCTGTTGGTCTAAAAACCAGCAGATCAGCTTATTATTTTTGTAAACTGCATGTTAGATTTTATAAGAAAAGTAGGAGGAAGACTTCCTTAAATCTGCATCACCAAATAAGTCGAGGAAAGACTACAGACTTCAGATAAACAGTGAAAAGGTAACTCTAGAAAGTGTGAGCTTTATAAAGAAAAGTGTGAGAAATTACTAGGTACCACAGAGTTTGTCTCTCCACAGCAGCCAGCCATGAGCAAGCCAAGCATGAGAGAGTATCAGTGTATGTAAAGGGACATCAGGGAAGGTCACCACCTAAATATGGTGGGAGGTGTAACAGCCTGAGCTGGTTGCTGAAGGTATTAAGGATCAAGCCATAATAATGCAGAGTACTGTGAAGAAAATGGAGGGAGGTACCATCCCCCTCTGTAAGTACTCCTGTTTCTATTCCAGTTAAGTCTAAAATCCACCTCTCATAATTGTCAAATACAACCTTTTTTGAGTCCTTCTAGCTGCATGCTGAAAGCTGCACATAGTTTTGGGTCAAAGGCCATGTTTGTATTAGGTCTGAGTATGCAGTACCTGGTGTAAATCTGACCTGATTGATACCTGATCCCTGCCAGGAGGCTTCAGCACACGGCAGCATCCATACCGGACAGGGGTGCTTTGGCTTCTCAGTTTGAAATTCAGCTGCCAGTGAAGAAAATTTCTACTGCAGGGACTAAACAGACCAGCTGACAGCAGCACCAAAGCAGTGATTTCCCTCTGCTTTGCTTGTCCCCAGACATCTGCTGTTGCCTGTAGCTAGAGCCAGGACATGGAGCTAGCTGGAGCACTGGGCTTGGCCTTGTATGGGAGCCCATGCCCTGTGAGGGAAGTAGGCAAAGGGCACAAAGAGTTGCCCTACTTTGTTTATGACAAGAGTTGGTGATTGCTCTCTGTGTTTTGTTTGAGAATTTCCCTGCTATGTCTGGCCAGGTTAGGAGAGCCCCAGGGCTGGTGTTGCTTTTTGTCACTGTGTATGTGGTGCCTGCGGTGCCTGCAGACCTGCATACAGCCCCTCTGTGCTCCTGCCCAAACTTTGGATGGGATGCTTTCTGGACTGGGAGTCGGAGCTCTCCACCCATCCTGGCACTGGCTCTTGTGACAGAAATGCCTCTCTCCCACAGTTAGTGGAGCTGGCCCTCTTGTGCCAGAGCAGGCTGGATGCGTACAAAAGCGGGCTGGCAAGCCAGGCTCTGACTGGCTTCATCTCTTATGGCTGGAGCTGTTGTCCAGCACGTTGCTGCCTTGTGCCTCTTGTCTTGCACACTGGGGATGAGCTGCCAGGCAAGGAACAGGGAAGAGTGCACCTGGTGTTGTGTATTTGCCCATTGGAACCCGTTTGGATGGGGGAAACACCAGCAGGGAGAGGCAGAGTGGTGGGGCTGGGGCAGCACTGCCTGAGGCTGGCCGCTTGTTCCTGACTGAGGAAAACTGATGTGAAACAGGGGTGGCACCAAACAGTTCTGTCCAGTGATATCTGCTGCAGGAAACATTTCTGACCTCTCTCAGGCCTGAAGGTCTTGCTGGCAGGGACCAAACCTGCCTTTGAAGGAAGGTAAAGCTTGTGCAGGTTTATGGTTAGTTTATCTGATGTGGAAGTTAAAGGCAACATGACTTGGCCATGCACAACCTCTGTTTGTCAACCACATGGATGACAATGATTGGGGTTTTTTCTCTAAAGCCTGAAATAGTCCAGCCTGCTTTCCTGGCTGTGTATATTCCAGTACAGGCTTAAATTACACCGGCATATAATAGTTCCTCAGCAACAGACCAAAGCCACGCTTCATCCTGCAGCCTGCACTCTGCATACCTCACATGTTCCATCTTGGTGTCCCATATGTGCAATTCCCCCCCCACCTTGCCTTATTTCCAGAAAAGAAAGTAGGTGGATTTAACACTGTAGTGAAATTAGAAATTAACATGTGCTATCCATTTTAGCAACTAAATTGTATATGAAAGATAATTCGTAGTTAGCATGAAGCTATTTGCCTCATGCATTTATCTGCATCCTATAAAATCCATATTCTTTTCCCAGGCATACAGCTGACATTAGCTTTGTCACTATGGTGAAAACTCAAGTGTAGGCAGTGCAGCATTTTCCATTTTTATTTGCCAGTGCAATTATCAGTTCTCGAAGGTTGTGGGTCAGCTGGCTGATTTGTGCTTAGTAGAACAATAAGGTCACCCACCAAATACTCTTCCCCAACTAACTGGGGAGGTGGTCCGTCTCTATGGGCCTCCCTGTTCTGCCAGTCCAATTTAATGTTGGTATTGCCATGGGAATTTCAACTCACTGCATGGGCAGTCTACGCCATGCTAATTAAAGTTCCCTTCACTGATTGTCACAGCTGTCCATAGTGATTAAACGTCCCATTCATTTAAGTAAGACAGCAGCGACTACATCCACGCCAGAAACCACTCCTTTGAAGTGACAATCTGAATTCATCAGACTTTATCACACCAGTCTATGCTGGCCCTTCAGTTGCTGAGAAACTATTAATAAAACATCCCTTCCCCCATGCCCAACCTTTCATTGCATTTAATGCAATCTGTCATTTTCTGCCTCAAAGTATCCCTCTGCACCCTGGTCCTCGTCCTGGAGCTTTTCCTGAATAAGCACACTAATGGTTTTGAAATAAGAAGAGTGTTCAAGGGAACAGCCTTTACAAGGGCCACCAGCACAGCCCTCTCCAGCAACAAAACTGGTGGTGGGAAAGACCTCTTACATTGGATGGTCAGGTCCCTTGTAAGAGGGAGAGTACCACGTCATGAATTGGTCTGTGTCTTGTGTAGTCTGCTTTTAATGTTCCCAAGGAAAGGGAGCTGTTAAACACGTAGAATCTGCAGTTGGGAACTGCTCCTGAATAAGGGTTGCACAAGTCTTGGTCTTGTAGGTTACTAGAGCCTGTTACAAATGTAGGGTTTTTTTTTCCTTCACCAGTATTTATAAAAATGTTCTTATCTCCATATTGTCAGTTTTTGTGGCTAAAATGTCAGAAAATTTCAATGATGTTCATTATTCTTTGCATTTGACTTAAACCCTCCTTTTCTTATCTGAATGTCTTCCCTAAGTACATTGACATCAGAATAATCTGTCATGTTCTTCACTGATTGCAGCTCTAAACTGTGATCTCAGCTGTGGCATTCCCAAAATACCTTCTCATTTACAAATGGATTTCAGTAGCTAGAACCCCTTTCCTGTACTGTAGCTGCCAACTCTTTCCAGAGCTCATGTCTTCTGCTCCTGCTTTAAGCAGGAACTCAAGACTGACGAAAGCACTGAATAATCTGCTAAAATGTAAACAACATACCTTATTTATAATTTTAAAGGGTGTAATTACTTCTTAAAAGGAGATTATTACCACCAGTGTCATGGGCCTGATGAATAAATAGATTTAGCTTTTCCCATGTGTGGTGGAAACCCCTTATTCTCAGACTAGTTACAAGATGCTTTAAATATTTACCTGTGTCAAAAAGGCTCAGTCCATGTTTCCATGAGTCTGTTTCCATTGCTTTCACACATGAAAGAGAAAAAGAACTGTTACTGATAATAGTGAAAATACTAGAGATTACAAAATTTCTGACTCAATTCAGAAAGGTCAGTTCAGACAATAACTTACAGAGACAACTTAGGAGCTGAGGAAATCAGTAAACCTGGGAACCTTTACGTGCACATTTCAAGCCATAATTAGGAGCCTTGTATCACTGTCCTCAGAGCACTAACCTTTTTTAAGGTTTTAAATACACCTCTTTAGATCTGTTTTGGTCTTGTTCCTCTAAATTGCATTGATATTGAGGCGCTGACCTCAGTATACTTTGGTTTGGTTTAGGTTGTTTTTCACTGAAAATCTGCAAGTACCTCTCACCTACAGATTTCTCTATCCCCTTAGCCCTTCCAAACACAAAGAAGTTTGTAAAAAATTGTTTGCCACTTATTAGGCATGGATAACTTCATCAAAATTGATGCCCTTATAAATAAACCCCAAAATGTCTTTGTTTTTGGAACCTGCTGAAAGATGTTCCCAAAAACGTGATGTTTTGCTCTGGGTTGCAGCCAGATGAATGCCCTTGCAGCTGACTAGGACAGAAACAGTTCCTGGGAATCCCAGGAATAGCAGATTTAGCTCCATCGAAGACCCAAAAGGCTGCACAGAGCTGGTGTGCTCTTGACTAGAGCCAGTGGGTGAACTACAATGCAGGCTTCAAAAAAGTTATGCATGGGCTTGCCAGTGTCCTCCAGCCTAGAGAGAGCACTGACCTTGTCCATAGGTTGCCTTTCCCACGAGGAACTATCAGCTTCTCTTTGGGAGGGAGACTTGTTGGATGAGACTGAGGGCTGAATGGTCTCCCTTAGGGTAGGAGGAACCCTGTCGTGTTTCATTGCTAAAGCTTATTTCCCTCCCTATGCTGAGCACTTCTTAAACACGCTATGAAGGATCTAAAAAATGAGATAAGTGAAGGGCTAAGTCAGTCATAATGCACACAGAAGTTTTCTTGTGATTTTGCTTAGGAGGAGAAGTAGGGTAAAGGAAGGGCAGGCGTGGGTAATAGGAAAAGAAACAAGAGGAAAACTAGGAGGAATATTCCTATATTCTTGTAGTATTGTTTGCCAGTTTTATATATCCTTCAGCAAAGTCATGAGGAAACAGCAGTGATTGGAGCTAGGGGTGATGGTTGCAGAGCAGGGAGACCCTACCCATAGAGAAGAGCTGGTGCTCATTTGTTTCCAGAGTGGCCAACACGTCTGCTGAATGCTGTCACTGAGAAGAACAAATTTCAGTGAAACCAGTTTGTGAGCAGATAATCTCCGAAGGTGTGCCTCCCCCTCCCAGGGTGGAGGAGCACCCAGTGACTGTGAAAAAATAAGATTCATATGAAGCTGCTTTTCATCCTGACCAGCAGAAACACAAAACAAACAGCCAAAGAGCAAATTAGGAAGGATGCACTTCCTGAGTCTTCTGTACAAAAATGCTGCTGTGTGAGTTGCAGTGGTAAACCTGTTTAAAGCAGCAGGAACTGCATGGCATGTGGAACCAGGTGGGGAGCTGCATAAAGATTTGCCCATCTTTTCTCTTCTTCATATGTAGGGATGTGAGCTGAAGGATCAGAGCAATGGAATGTACCCATCTCATGTGTCACAGGTTTGTTTCTGCTGACACCTCATTGTCAGGGAGTACCCTCAGAAACCAGGCTTCTTTAACATCTGACTGTTTAAGCTAAAAAAGACAGGGAGATGCTGAAAAAGACTGGTTTTTATCAATAGGAGCAGTGCTGAAGTTCTTCTAGATTAACAATTAACAACTTCTTCAGTTCAGATGTCCACAGGTACTCTAGGCTGTCCAAATCCCTATGGGTAGGAGCTGTCTATTGCTTCTTCAACCAGTCTTCTCAGTTCACCCATTTAGAACTTCCTGTGGTGGTTAACTGTTTTACTGAAATAAAATGCAAGATAAGTAGCAAGGATTTGGGGTAGCTGGCTGCAAATATGCAAAATATACAGCATTTTGAGTGATGTGTTAGTCCAGGCAAAAGCTCTATTTTTTGCATGTGGTCCTAGACATATAATGATGAAAGCTGTCCATGAAATGCATATCAGAAAGTGAAATTACTATTTTTATAGCTAGGGCTTTTTTTTTCCCTCACTTGTAGATGCCCATAAAAAAAAAGGGTTGATTTTTAAAATACTACAACACTGGTCTCTTAAAAAAAAGAAAGACACCACCACCAAAACTATTCAGCATAATTGCCTTGAAAAACATGCTTGAAAACTCATGGCTAAGTGAGTATGGGATTTCAAGAGAGTTGATGTGCATTGCACAAGTAACTGGTGTGTTGGGGAAGGTGTTCTCCCAGCACACCCTTTTAGTAACCTGAGCTGATGAGAGGAAGTTCCTCGACATCACGGCCAAACCCTCAGAATTAATTGCTGCTGTTTGCACACACTTGGTGGGATCAAGAACAACCTGCTTTTCCAAGAAAGCAAGGACTTGTTCAGCGATTTTCCTTTGATTGTTAGAAAAATTTGCTGCTTGAAAGCAACATATCTGAGTGGCCACATTCTGGACTGAAAAAAGCATCAGCACTTATTAGGAATACAGCAACTATGTGTTTGTATTTCTTTTCCTTCTTGTTCTGTGATGAAGAAAAGAGAATAATTTATGATGGGAAATTTGTGCTTTGTAATCACTTGAGGGTGACCTTGAGGTGCCTTAATCAGTTAGATGGGTCAAACACTGATTTTGATTTAAGTAAGACTCAGCAGTATTCTCCTGTTTGTCTGGCAAAGATCTGGCTAGTCTGAGAATTAGCCAGCACATCCTTTGGTATGGACAAAAAAGCATGAGGAAGATGAACACGGATGGAAAACAGAAGAAAAAGAAGGAGATTGAAATGAGGAGGAGTAGAAAAGTGAGGGAATGGAGTACCTCTTTGGACAAGTGCATTTTAAATATGCTGCAGCTAGGTCAACTCCAAATTGTCATTTTGACCGGGAGATTGCTGGGTTAGATTACTTGGCTGGAATTGTCTGGAAATACCTACTGCATAATAACGTCCTCTAACCTCAATGTGAATGGCCACTTGGTTCTTCCTGCCACAATACTCCTCCTGTGATTCCTAGTTTTCACTAAAGCCCTCAGGGCCCAGGGACACCTTCATCTGCTAGAGTCTCTCCCTCCGCAGTGGGTTTGGTTGCCCATGCCAGAGGTCAGCACTTGCCTTGGCCAGGACTGTGTGTGAGAAAGGGCTGTGGGAAGCATCCATGGGACAGCATGGAGGTGCAACACCCTCACCTTTGCTCCTTATACCCGTGCCTAATCTTGTGCCTTGCTATCTTGACCTGGACCTTGCCTCGCTTACCTGGTTCCCTGCCTCAGCTGGTCAGACCTGCCTCGTTGCTGGGGACTTGCCTGGCAGCCTGGGCTGTCGGGTCATCCTGGGAATCACCACTGGACCTGCTCTGCTGCTGTTGTTGGGGCTTTGTGGTCCTACAGCCTCGGTGCAGCCCTGCATGCCTTGCTGCCACCCCGGCTCCCATCCCTCACCCTCCCCGGGTGCTCTCAGACAAAATCTGTCTCTGAGAAACTCTGCTGTCCATCAAGGGAGAGTTAGTGTTTGGTATGCGTGCTGAGAACTGTGGAGCCCCTGGGAAGTTGTTGGAGGCCTTGCAAAGTGCCTGCTGACTGAGCTGCTTGCTGGAGAAGCATCAATTGCACTTCCAGGAAGACACAACAGTACAGGTGATGTTTCTACCCTCAGTATTAAAAGCAACCTCTACTTTGACTGTCAGCCTAGAGGTTTCTGGGAACCATAGGAATAGAAGATTTAGCTCTATCGAAGACCTAATAGGCTGCACAGAGCTGGTTGTTTGTTTCTTGTTAAGTGTTTTTAAAGAAAAATTGAAAACACTTTGTAGATGTTGATTCCCATGGCCTGAAACAAGCGGTCACCAGTGACTGAGTTTTTCTTTGCCTTTCCCTTTCAGGAAGCTGCTAGTTGGCATTCAGTGCATAAGCGTTGCCCTGGTCCTCCTCCAGGATGCAGAAAAACAATGTGCAGTACAAGGGCTGGTTTGGGGTTGCTAAAACTATGAAAGAGAGTGGAAAATCTGCTGCTAGCAGTCTTGCTCACCCAGGTGGGCTGGAGAGCCAGCAGCCCTCTGGAAGGTGGCAACAGGCTCTTGGCGCTGAACACCTGCATGATCCAACAAAGAGGCAAGAGGTTAAGTAGATGCCAGTGGATGCCAGGGGGCGAGGAGAGAGAAGCGTCATCGCAAGGGATGCAGTGGCCCCAAATTGTCTTTCTGCGCATTTTCAAACCACACAGAAAAGGAAGATGGAAACTATGAATTAGTAATAAAAGAAAAATGACTGAAAGAGGCTGGCAAAAGAGTTTAAATGTTAGTAGGTGCTGCACAGGGCAGCTTTTAGCTGGTGCACTGGAACAACTGGATGTGGGTCCTGGGAGGCTGACTCTGCTTAGGGCCTGTGAACCGGGTCAGGCCTTAGTCCCACAAACTTACACAGGCACAACGTTCGCCTCTCATTTTGCAGCAGCAAATGTTATAAAAGATGTCTATAAATTATTTTAGACTACTGTTTTGAGAACAATTCCATGTTTAATCAATCTTGTTTAGTTGTGTTTTTTTTTAAAGTTACCCTATTGTCATGCAATGACCACTGTGATACCTTCTCTCACTGCATCCTGCTGTGAACATGGTTAGGAAGGAAAAACAGTGCATTACTGCATGACTTGGTAGATTTAAGTTGTAGAAATATCTGTGAGGAGGAAATAAAGGAGGATTGTAATGCCTTTACCTGTATTGTGTCGTAAAATATTCCTGTTACTTGCAGAGGTGGAAGTGCCCCTGAATGCTTTGAAAATATTATATTGGTTAGCACATGGAATTAAACACAAGGTTTTCTAAGTATTTAAGCAGTACAAATCTAGGGTTGTTGTTAATTTAAAACATACCTGTATTCTGTCCTCTTTCTTGTGCGGCCTGAACCTGTCCTAAGTAGACATCAAAATGGAAAATGTGATTTATACCATGTTTGGTTCAGGACTACTGCTACCTAGCTTTTTCACTTAGTCTCACTTTAGCTGTCAGAGTTAATGGTTCATATATAGAGTTGTCATTAAAAGACTTTCTCAGATGTTAACTGTATATTTTGAGCCTGCTTAAAAAAGGGTTGTCTTGCTCTGTCATACAGATTAGCCTTGTTAACATTCCCTTCAGATATGGATATTACTTATACAGGTCTCTGGTCTGCATTTAAAAGATCTGCAGTTACTTCTGTGGTTTGCTTTCCCTTGTAATTTTCTTTCTCTCACTCACACTGGTGATCTGTGTTTATCTCTATTTCAGTACCATCCAATTGTCCTGGTTGTGGGAGGAAGGTTTTAACCCCAACCTCAAAAACAACCAGGGGACCAGATACTACCCTTTCTGCAGAGATCAAGTGGATATGAGCAAGCAGGCAGACTGTAAGTAATGAGACAATGGAAAAATAATGTGGGAGAATTCATGTGTCTGACATTCTTCTACACAAAGGGCTTTTTAAAAGGTGATTGGGTTATTAAATTCCCATTGTTCAAAAATACTAAAGGCTCAAAGCATTTGCAGATGAAAACCATGTCTTTAATCATGCCTTTCATTTCATTAATTATTCTTAAGAAGCCTGTTAACAAACTTATCCTATAACAAGCCTTTATTCATTAGTTTTCCCAGAAACATTAATTCGAAAGCCCAGTGAAATCAGTGGGAATGTTCTAGCTGACTCTGTGAACACTGGACAGGGGCCCGGGAAGTTGTTTTATCAATAAGATGTCATCAATGAGACTATTTTGAAGGGTTGTCTCAGAAAACAGGAATGGCTGCTCCTTGGGAACTTGACATCGCAAAATTAGGTGACAGTAAGTAGCTTGTGTTTGACCCAAACTTGAACCTTCCAGGCCACTAGAAGCCCTTTGATGGGATTTCTAGGAGCTGTTCTGAGAGACCTTGTAAACTCCAGATGCCAAAGAGATCCTGTTTATGGAAGTAACAGGCTCATCTGCCAAAACTGGCAAGGCTTTTAAACTCTAAGCTTATAAGGCTCCAGATGGACTACATCTATACCAGGCTGAGTATTCAGATTTCAGAGGGAAAAATCTGTGTGTGCAGCAGTCAGTGTTGTATGGGATTGTGCAGGGCAGGCTTCACACACAGGAGATCAGTATGTGCCAAAGTGGTGGTAAAAATTAACTCTGAGTCTCAGAGCTCCCCTTGTTTCGTGTTTGCCATGACTGAGCCCCAATGTGTATCTAACACTCTTTACAAGGTCAGTAGAAACAGAGCACAAGAGGGTAAAAGAGAGATTACCTCAGTATCCAAGTATTTTATGCCACTTTTAAATTTTAATTGAATGTCAGCAATGTGGACTTCTCTCTATGCACCTTTTGACTGTGCTGGGCTGTGGGGCTGCTCCCTCTTGCTGTACCTCCCAAAGGCACATTACCCCTATCCCTGCAATAAGCTGGTTTCTGCCATGCTTTTTTTGGCTGGGACAAGCATGGTGGTGGTAGAGGAAGAAAGGTTGGAATTGCTCTTCCAGGTTGCAAGGCTTGTTCTTTCTTCAGATCTGAGATGCCAGTGAGGCTGTGGCACGTGAATATGCGTTCATTAGAACAGAGCTCTGTGCAAGCTGGAGGCCGAGCCAGGACTAGAAGAAGTCTGTAACAAGCTAGGGATGGACAGTCACCAGACAAATCCCAAGAATCAGATCACAAATCAAAGGAGTGGAGCAGAGAAATCTTGGTTGGGAGCAAGTGCTGTGGTGAGCAGGGAGGCATGGAGGCAGGAAAGGATGGGAACAGCAGTCTACATGCAGTTTAGAGTGAACCTTGTAAATAACAAGAACTGATTTGAGAAGAAAAGCAGCTACTCTGTGCACAAAACATGCCTGGCCATCTGCAACTTGGCCAGCACCCTTGACAGGTTAAGTAGTCAGGGATAACTTGGGGAGGAAGGCAGCATCCAAAAATAAACACCAGCTGTTCTCCCTGGTGCCAGGATGGAATGTTTGTCCAATGCTTCCTGAAGGCATGAGCCCTACTGGTCTTCCTGCTGGAGAAGAGCTTTCAATGCCCTCTCTAGCACTTACACTACGATTGTCTCATGTCTTCTCAATACTTTTCTGTTTATTACCCTATTAAGTCACAGCTGGGGATGAAAGCTGTGTAGTGTACTGTGGTAGGCAGTGCCCAGCTTGGAGTCCCTGTCTGAAAAGAGATGCAACCATTGAACCCATCTGGACACAGAGGGCAGGAAAGCACCTCACCTGGGGATGCCCAGGCAATCACAGCCTGGTGCTTGGTTGCCAGCTCAGTGCTTCAACATGGCACCAAGGATCATGACACGACATAATTGCAGTGTTCACAGAAGCACTGGGTTTAGTCCCAGTCCTCATCTGGGGTCTAAGCTGCTGGGCAAGAAAGGATTGCTTGAAGAGTTGAGATGGGAGAGAACCAGCTGTCATATGGCACACTAGTCACATTAGTGTTTTTTCATTCAGCAGTTCTGCCACATCAAGTCTTTGAAGCAGGGGTCCTGCAATGGAGCAGAGTTGCCATTATTTTTCCTTTTACTCTATCTTTGAAAAACTTAAGATTAAAGGGAAAGAACAGCAAGAACTAGGGCAGGAGTTTTGCACCTGCTCTCATATGATAATCTGCAAGTCTTGCTTTTGTTTTGCTCCTGTGAACTATTGCCAGTATCAGTGGCTGGAAGTGGAAATGGTGTGTTCATTCTGACTGTGCTCTGTTTCATAGCTATTTACTTTTGAGGTGTCTTTTGCAGGCAAACTACCAATGCACAGTGAGAGGTAGATCTGTGAGTCTCTGTGAGCCAAGATGGACAGGAGAACATTTGATTCTGTTCAGTCAAGCCAAACTCTGGTTAAGACCAACGACATCATCAGAAACTCTGGCCTGAATAATAGCAGGGGTCCTAAAGGCTCCTCAGACAGAGAAAACTGATGAACTGCTTTATGTATGGTCATCACATCAAAACTGTATTTGTACTTTCTGTATTTGTTTGTTTATCCAGATCTTTCAGAATCAAGAAGAGGTCAGGAGAATTCAGGAAGACAGATATCAGGTACAGACATACTGGACATAGTCCTAGAAATGAAGTCAGTGAAATCAGAAGTTGCTCTCCACCACTCCAGCTCACAACAACATGTTCTTAGCTCTGATCACTTTAATATTTTGGGAATTAATTTATGCTTAGAACTTCATTAAAGAAAATTGTGAAGAAAGATGGATTCAAATTACAATTAAGTGACCACTGAAAGCAGTGGAAAATATGAGAGGTTCTTGTTTGGCTTGGGGTCATTGGTTGGTTTTTGGTTTTGTTTTGTTTGGTTTTGGTGTTTTTTGACTAGATGATTTGTCTTATTAAATACAAATACAACCTTCCCACTGATTTCTGTGTTGCCAAAACTTTACTCTCAACAGGCATCTCTTCCTGACTGGGGAACCTCAAACAAGTTTTCCTAATTGCTAGTAAAGAGAGTAAAGGCCTCCTCTGTGCTCAGCCGGTGGGAATAGGAAACAGAAAAGAAAGCAACAAGCAGAACCAAGTTTACAGGCACATTAGGTACTGAATGATGCAGATTCCCACAGAATTTAAACCCTTTTGAATTGTGTGGTCTCTTCTGTAAACCCTGCCATGCACATACCTGCCTGCACATTTGACTTGGTAAGATTAACTCCTCCAGCCCCTGCCTTTACTCTGCATTCACAACAAAATTTGACTTAATTATGCTTCCCCTCAAGACCTGAATTATCCCAAAGATACTTGCCCTGATGTGTTCTTGGCTCTGAATTACTTGGCAGTGGGGATGACCGCAGTAATGTATGTGAGAGCAAAGCTGAGTTGAAAGCACTCAGAAATAGCTATGGAGCATGAATCCTAATGATGGCCCAGCTCCCTTTTCACTCAAAAGCAATCATATCCCCATGCTAAGAACCTTTCAAATGGTTGAAAATATTCTCCTTTCTTGACTGCACAGCTGAGCAATTGCACGCTGTATGGGAAAACACCTCTATATACTTGCATTGCAGGCTGTGGGCTGGATTGGGAGCAGGCTCCTGGACTGAGATGCAGAGCTCTGAGCAGCCGTCATTCTGCTGTCAATAACAAGTGGCAAGCCAGGAATAACATCACATGTATGCCAGGCTCAGAAACACAGCCTGAGGTTTTTGAGAGAAGAGTGGTTTAACGTATGTCAGCATTTCAGAGCTTTCAGCCCTAAGCTTAGATGGCTATACAGCCCTCTGCATCATGTATTTTACAACTAAATCAGGTCTCCCTTTGAAAGAGTATGACAGAAGGAAGTAATAGGAAAACATATTCAAACAGAAAAATCTTTGTCTCAAGTTTTGCAAAACCCAGCTTTTGTCACTGCTGAAATGGGCAGATACTAGAAAGGCTTCCTCAGAACTGTGGGTGATCAGCATCTTTCACATGCAGGCCAAGTGTCTGGTTTTCAGTTTAAATCCAGACTTGGATTCAGTCATTGAGTTTGCTGAGGCTTGAAAGGTTATTGAATCATTTCTGCCCTAAAATACACTGTGCTGCATGCCTTGTGGCATACCTACTTCACCATACTTACTTGCTGCTGCAGCTACCACAGATGCGTACGCTGGGTGGATGCTGCTAGAACCTAAAAATAAGAGATTTTAATTTTCATCTATTGAAGCAAAACCCCACAATGCTAATGAATAATAATAAATGAAGAAGGAAAGGTTAAGGAAAATTGGGTGTGCAAAAAACTGTATGAGAATTCCTTCACAGTATTTTAATCCTTAAAATTCAAAAGCGGTTATGTTACAACTTTAATGTCTTGAAAGTTATCACAAAAGTAATTCTAAAATGAGTCTTCATCTATCTGTTGAACTCTCAGTCTAGACATGAGAATCAAAGAACTATTTATTGACTTCTATACCTGAAAATCGTCACAGCATTTGGGGATGGAGAGCTTACTCTCACATGAACTGGTCTGCTGGACTCAAATATTTTTTCCACTCGTAGTATTTCTATATTGAATTACTGAACTCGTGATCCTCTAGGTCACAGTATATACAGTATATACAGTATATACAGCTGTATGTCTTGTTCCTT
The DNA here is from genome assembly GCA_013397815.1 of Aleadryas rufinucha. Taxonomy (NCBI): domain Eukaryota; kingdom Metazoa; phylum Chordata; class Aves; order Passeriformes; genus Aleadryas; species Aleadryas rufinucha. The sequence continues at coordinate 571,097 of VZTH01019450.1, read as the reverse complement.
AAATTATAGGAAAGCTGTCATTCTGGAGGAAAGCAACGCAAACATCCTTGCTACTGACCCATATCTCTGATCCTGTGCAGTCCAGGTCCAGTCTTGGCTGCAGCTGCTGTGGTTCTGGTTGCAGTGGGTGTTGTGGTTGGCTGTGGCACTGTGGTGGAAGGATCTGTTGTTGTGGTCGTTGGCGTGGGGGTTGTGGTGGCCATTTGTGTGGCTGGAGTCGGCACTGGAGTTGTCTGATACTCCTTGCGGACTGCATCCCCTGTAGGAACATTGACACTGTGGCTGGGGCTGGATGTGTGACAGGTATGGAAGAAGCAGCAGCACTCAGTGTTTAAGGCAACACAGAAACTGGCATTCTCTTCAGGATACCTACAAGCATCCACATCTGTGGAGCCATTAGTGCTGTGTGGATGTGTAGTGCAGGTGCCTGCGTGACGCTCTGCTCTCAGAGGGTGCTGACAACAGCCTGTTGCAGCATTAATGTTCTCCCTACTCTTATCTGCTTTGGCCAGGAACATTTATCAAACTGACAGATGTCTCAGACTTATGAAATGGTTCAACAAGCCAGTTGCAGTTTCTGTTCTGGCATCATCTTTTCTCAGTGTAATTGAGCACTTAGAAGGTCCATATAAATGGAAATCAGCTGGCATCTGGTAGTAAAGATGGCCAATCTGAGTCATATACCAGAATAAAATTGCAGCAATGAAATGTTTTTGCCAGAAAGACAACTTTCAGATAAAGATGATTTGAGGGAGTGGGTCAGAGCCAGAGCAGGGAGCATTAGGGCTTTGGCTGAGGGGAGTGGGAGAGAGCACCACCTGGAAGGTGCCAATCTCATCTAAGTTTGACTCATCTCACAGTTGCTACTACTTTTAAAATGTATCATCTGTTGTGAGAAACAGTGGCAATTCTAGTTGCAAAATATGCATCCTAAATATCCTTATAAAGAATTGTCAACATGCTTAGGTTCTTCCAAGTTATTGTCTCAAAAAAGGTTCTTTGCTGTTATCTTCTCTATCTAGCTACAAAAAACCTGCCCTAAAATATATTCCGTGTTAACCTCGGTCTTGTTCCTTCCCTCCCTGCCCATAGCCCTGGGGATGGCCTCACACACTGTCTACATTGAAAGGGAATGGTGTGCACTCTATTCACGGCTGCACAACACAAGCTTGTATTTTATTGCTATTTCTGGATGTTCTCCTTTTGGAAGGCACCGTTGTGAAACTGTCTGGTGGATTAATTATCACCTAATGCTAGGCAGTGAAAAACTCAGATTTCAGACAGTTTTAATGGAATGATGCTGAAAGAGGGCTCAGAAGAAAAACAAAACAAGTCAGCTGAAAAAATCAGCATGAATGGCTCTTTTTGGGCTGAACAGTGCCCTGCTCCATGAAACTGTGCTAAAAGAAAGAAAACAGAGGGCACAGTGAGTCTTCCCCTGTGATCCTGTGCTGCTGGAGTAGGGAACAGGCACATTGGCCAGCTTTATACCCCAGTCTGTGAGGAGCAAGGAAGCTGGAAACTAACAGTATCAGCAGAAAACCTGAGGAAGCAGCATAGTAAGAGCACAAAAAAGCTGTTGCCTTGGTGCATGTTGGCTGGATTTCTCATGGATTCTTTAACACAAGAGGAGGGCTCTCGAGGGGTAGCTGTTCCCGGTGCTCCTGGGGGCAGGGTACTCATCTCTTTCACAGTATCTTCAAAGGGTTTGCAGGGCATGTGCCCTGCATAGGAGATTGCCAAGAACCATAATGGAAGATTGTGAAGTTCACAAAACCTGAGCTCACACAAAGCACAAGCAGAAATTAAACTCTGTGAGTGCCCTCTTCTCTAAATTAGCAGAAGTCCTTCAAGCACCATTGCAGGTTGGTTTGGTGGGAAAGGGGCTGTGGGGAGCAGGTTGGATGGGGAGCTGTCTATGTAACCAGTGTCAAAATGCTTCCTGTAAGCACTTGCAGGCAGACTAGGTGGGTTGGATCCTGTAAAGAGCACCAAATCCCCAACCCTTACCTTGTTCCAATGCTTGTTCTGATGTGTTAGCGGTGCCTGCACTCTTCATACCTTTTAGGTCTTGCTCTGGCTTTTTAGGCTCTGAAGCAAAATTGAGCACATTAGAAAAGGCAGCTCTGAAAGAAAATAATTTCAAGTCTCCCATTTAGAGATTACCAGTCCCCAAAGGAAGGCACCCCATCACATGCCATTAGGTAGGTCAGTCAGTGCAATCAGAGCTTTATCACCTACTGAGAAGAAGTGACAACTAGAGAGTAGTTACCCCCTATCTTTTGTGCCAAATTTAGGTATATTTACAGCCCAAAAGCTCCTGCCAGTACCAATAGAATTTCTGAAGTGAGCTAGAAGTATGGGGGTTTGCCACTAATAAGCCAATACTCATAATTTAATGAATCATATTTTTTTCCTCGGAGTAGTAGCATGTTCTGAGACCCAGGATCATGACGTGTGTATGTTGTTCGGGAAATAACTAGCTAATGTGCAAAATTTCAGTCACTAATTCATGTTCAGATGTATTTCTTTCTTACCTGACATTTTGAGATCCTTATGGGGCCAAATCTTGAATGCCATAGACTGGCTTAGAAGGAAAAGGGAGATTTTTTGGTTCTCTTTTTGTTTCTAAGACCCAGAGACATCAACATACTTGGCATACTTATTACTTATATTATTTAGTGCTACCTCACAAAATAATCTGCTTCTGCTTTTTTATCTGACTGAGTACTGGAGGATTTTCATCTTCCCTTTTTTGTTTTTTTTTTTATTCTCTAGCTCTTTTGGCAGCATCGAACAATTTGAGAATTTACTCCAGTGTTAATATTTTCTTAAAAATTTGTACTGTTTTTTCTAAACATCTTTTAATTGTTTTGAGCAGCTCTGAAGAGTTACAATTTTGGGAAGGCTTTTCTTGCCGTGCCTAGCATTTGAGAAGCACTGTAACCACCAGGAGCATTTAAAGAAATGTCAGGCACTATGAATCTCTGGCATCTCTGGGATGAGGACTAAAATTGCATCTCTGACAGCTGATCAGGTACAAAGTAGGATTTTTTGTTAATCTGACAGCAGTGAATGTAATACTCAAAGGACTGCCTTTGCCTCCTACAGATAATGGATTTAAGTATCAAAGTGAACAGTGTGGTCTCTGTAATTTAAATTAGAAGAAAAAGGTAGTTTTTTTAATATTAAAAAGTAAGTAGGAAATTCTCTTTCACAAGATGGGCCTGGCAGCATATTACAGAGATTATCTTAAAGGCATGCTGTTTCTAACAGAGAACAGCTGAGATGGCTGAGCTGAGGTGACGGATCTAAGGAGGGCTGATAGGGCCAAGCAGGGCTTGGGGAAGAGAGATTGTGACCATCAGATCTCTTTGCTACCTGTGGGACAGGGCTGGGCAAAATCAGGGAGTGGCACTGGGTTTGATATAATAGTTGCTTGCTCCTCTGATAATCCTGGGCTTTCTCTGCTTGAGTGCACAGTCTTTGTTGTTAGGATCCTGGCATTTTCATTCACACTATTTGATTCAAAAACGTGAAGACTTGTGTCTTTAGTTTGCCGCAGGAACAGGCTCCTGGTGTTTTGTTTGTGTGACAGAACCCTGACTTGATGATGCTCCCCATTTCTTCTTATATTATGTGGCTTTTAGCACTGGTGGAAGACATCATTGCTTACAGCCTACTGAGCTCACTCCTGGCTGTGATTGTCTCTGGTCTGCTGTGAAATGTTTGGGCTGATATTTCAAGTGTGGCTACACTTGGGAATGATGAGTTGCGATTTTGGTAAACATTTCTCAGAAGAAGTCAAGATTGCTAAGGTATTGCCCTCCCTTCTAGCAGTGCATAACATTTGGGGCAAGTAATTTCTGCATATGTGGTCAAGAAATATACAAGTCCATACCTACTTGATTGTAAATGCAAAGGTATTACAAATTAAATGCATGGAATTGAGCAACACATATTTGGTCTGAACAACTATAGCTTTGAGATTTAAATTTGCCTTTGTTCAAGTGAAAATATAAAGATGAAGGGCAATGAAGCTGGTGAAGGGGCTGGAGCACAAGTCTTATGAAGAACAGCTGAAGGAACTGAGGTGATTTAGCCTGGAAAAAAACCCCAAGGCTCAGAGGGGACTTAATGGCTCTCTACAAGTACCTGAAAGGAGATTGTAGTGAGGTGGGGGTCAGTCAAGAGGAAATGGCCTCAGGTTGCTCCAAGGGAGGTTTAGATTGGATATTAGGAAGAATTTCTTCATTGAAAGTGTTGTCAAGCATTGAAACAGGCGGTCCAGGAAAGTGATGGTGTCACCGTCCCTGGAAATATTTGAAAGGCGTGTAGATGTGGCACTTAAGGACATGGTCATGATGGACTTGGCAGTGCTGGGTTGTACTTGATGACCTTTTCTGACCTCAATGATTCTATGATTCTGTGAGGAAAGGGCTCTGTACTTTTCTTCCAAGGACCAAACAAATGTACAGGAGAAGAGTAGTCTCCAAGTAACCTCTCTGTGGCCTTAGATGAATGCACCCAGTGCCAGGCATTTGAGTTCATGGAGAAGATACAGCACCTTTGCTTATACCACAGCTCACAGTGGATATGCTCAGGAAGGCTCAGGCTCAGCAATCAGCAAAAGGACCACGTAAGGGAAGTGCACTGTGGGATGGGACATTGATTTTCTTTTTGTTTGAACCCCCAAGGAAGAGTCTGAACCTTACACAGCTGTAACAGGGAGCAAAACCAAGTGTCATTTCAGTGACAGAGGCAATCCTTGTGCACTCGAATATCAACTACCCACTAGTGTGAAACTTGATCAAAGACCTCTGAAAACAACTAAATTATTTAAACTGTCTTACCGAGTAGGATGCTGACTAAAATGATTAACAGAGTAGTTCTTTATTGTAGCATTCTTAGTTAAGCTGCTGTGCATTAACCATCTCTGTCATTTGTATTATATTACTATTTAATATTATACTCTCAGCACTGAATATCCCAAGAGATAACATGAGTAACATTAGGAGGAAGCCAACATGTATAAGCTCAAATGCTTTCATATAACCAGTACAATGTCATATTTAGTAACAGATTTAAAACAAGGGGGAAACTATTTGGAAACGGAAGTCTGCGAAACATGGTATGACCAAAAAATAGAAATTGTCTGAGATGATTTCCATATGCTTTAGATAAAAAAATACCATGAGTGATTTGGATGACATACTAATGGATGCATGAACATCTGCCTCTGAATAGTTATATCTTTGTATTATACAACTGAGAAGCTATGACAGATGTGAATGGATGTAAGGGAATCAGTCACAAATACTTGCCTGATTTAACAGCTGTAATTTTGGGAGAAGAGTATTCAAGAGTTGATGGATATGTCACACCTTTTCTTGGCTTGCCCTCTACAAAAAAATATATTAGAAGGCATCACAAAATATTTTAAGTTTTCTTGATAAATTTCTCATCTAACATAGGCATTCAGAATCAGATCCCTCTTCTTTACTGCCATTTTCATGATGATTTCTTTCATCTGATGGCCGAATCTCAAAACCATACCACTAAAAATATCGGTGCCTAAACCCAGCATCATACAAAAGAGTTAGAAAGCATGAAAACACAGTACTGGGGAGGATTCAGAGAGGTCAGTTATTTCATTCTTTTGCTCTCAAATGATATTAAGCACAAGGGGACTGTTCCTGGAGGACATCTGTATAACTTCTGATTAAACCCACAGCTTCCCTAGGCAGCCTTCTCCAATGCCTGACTATGCAGTTGACTTGGAAAGCATGTTTGATGTGGGATTCATTTCATCACGCACACAGCATTCTTCTCTGACCTCACTTCTGCAAGATGCCATTTCTGGCAACAGTCTTTTGCAGTAATAACAGTGAGAGAAGGCTGTGCTTGTGTGTGGGAACATATGGTACCTATATTTAGATCTAAAATGAGAGTCCTGTCTTGAAACAATGAGGTATGTTTCCCAGTTAAGCTTTAAAACACAAATCTTTTTAGTGCCAGAGCAGATGCCATCTCTGCTGGTATGTGTGGCCATGCAATTCCATCTCTTGGGACAGTTTTTGTACTCACATACATCACTGAATTAAAAGTGTTGCAGAGAAGCCCAGCAGGGAAGACTGCTTTGGCCTCTGGGAGTTGATGGATGTAGGTCTTCCTGGTGACTGTGTCTATGAGATGCTGTGCTGTGTCATTTATCTGGACCACCTCTGGTGAGACCTACCTCCACCTCCTGCAAAACCTGAGTCATGATGATCTCTCCTCTATTCCCTTGGGGAATTCTTTAAGGAGGTACATATGGCACTGCAAGCATGTCAGTTGTCATCATGGGTGATTAATCCAGAGACCAGCAGCACTGAACAGCATTAATTCCTACACTGAACAGCCACTCCTGGGAACTGGGGGCTGTTTCCCCCATGATGGCACACAAAGAAAGGTGTATGCTAGAGGAAGTCTAATGAGCAGGGATGTCCATGGAGCTGGAGAGTCCCTATCTTTTGTCCCTAATCGTGTCTCTATCTCCTTTGTTTTGCTTCTCTCCGAAATTTCAGATGTCATTACGAAACCATAGATAAAGAAGTGAGAGTTACTAACAAGTAATGATGTAAGAAGTTATTCCGTTTCTCATTTACAGTGATATAAGCTGAGAGCAGCTCCACTAATGTCAACACTGATCCACCAAAGACCAGAGCTGCTGAGTTAGCATGCATGGACAAACTGGAAAGAGCTTCCTTCTCCCCTTCTGGGCTTCTCTCATGGAAGCTGGTCTAAGTGAAGGGCAGCAGGTTTTTATATCTACTACCCCCTGAGCTAAAATGGGGATCAGAAGCCAAGAAGGACTGGGGAGATCTGCCAGTTCAGGAGAAAGACAGAAAAGTTACAGCATCACGGTAGATTTCTAAATGCTTTCCTTTATCCCCAACAGAGGATGAGTTGTCAGTATGAGCAGTTGATACATGGATGCAGCAATAGCATGATAGTCTGATCTTAATTTGGAATATTTCTGTGCTAATCTGATTTCTAATGCAAACCTGAAGCCTGCTGCTGTGAGTGGTGGGGAGGCTGGATTCTGGGTTTTTTGAACAAGAGCAATTTGCATCCCATATGTGACCACGAGGTAGGCCTGGGGCCTGACCTGAATGTGGCCCTGCTCTCTGGAGCAATGGTAATATGTCTTTTTCACTACTGGGAAGGGAAAAAAATTACATCTAGGTTGGAGTTTGCTTAACATACTTAAAAATGTGTTTTCACATGGGCTGAGAAAATCAGCTTTGGCCGTTGAAATACAAGCCATGGCATGGTGGCTGCTATAGTGCAGTGGCTGCTCACCCTCTCACTTATTTGTGGCTAGCAAACCCAGAAGTTCAGGACTATTTTCTTAACCCACTAACTGCAAAACTCCCACTAAACTGAATGGAGTTATTCAACTGAGTGCAAAGGCATCTCAGTGCTTGAAAGCGAATACCAAGGCATTTGCATACCTCCTGGTGTGCTGGCTGCTTTAATCCCAGAGGACAGACCTCCTTCTCCACTGCCCCTAAATCATGCTACTTTATTCCCTGGGTCCCCCAAGGATTCCTCTTCTGTGCTCTTTTGTGTGGATTTTCATTCACAATTTAAACATCACAAACTGGGTGACAATATCCTAATTAAGAATAAACTGTTGGCACATTTCCAGGGTACAGTATTCCATGCGGGTCTGGTCTGCTGAAAGAGAATTCAGCTGGAGAATAGGGGACTCAGTTCTAAAGCTCTAAAGCTGTCCTGAAATTAATGCCTTAGGTGATTTTATATTTTTATTGGGGAATGCTTTATGCAGCTCTGGCTTTTTATGACTCATAATCATAAAAAATCCATCCCCAGCTCTTCTCTTTCTGAGAAGGAGATCTGTATGCATTCAGCCTCAGGCTGCTGAGATGAGTAGCACAGCCTTCCTGGGTTTTAGTCTTCTAAATTTCTCTAAAATTCTAAATTTCTCACATTTTCAGTAGGTATAGCAAAAGTTTTCTTCCTATTAATATATAAAATATGATATATATATGATATGCTAAATTTACATTTGAGCTAGTTTATAAACTAAGAGTTCTACTGTCATCAGTGAGAGTGCTCAGTGTGCATAGAGAGTGCTCAGTGTGCACAAGGGACAAATCTCATCATGCCTACACATACCCAGGTTTCTCATCATCTCCTTTCATGTGCTCCTACAACTTTCTCTTGTACCTTCTTTTATAGTATCTCATTAATTAAGAATAAAGATTTATTATCATAAATCAAAAATTCCTACAGTTTCATGGAAGAGTTTCTACAGTTTTACGGGGTAGCAACTGAGAAGCTGTTGAGGTAAAAAAAAAAAAATCCTATTTCCCATTTATGTACCAGAATTAGAATATGCTGTTTGTTGGAGAAAAAACCTGCAACAAGTACAAGTAGCAATTCAGCTATTCCAGGAAATTCCTACTCATCCAAAGTAAATCCTTCTCATAATATGTTGTACCCATGGCAGACTACTGTAAAAAACTGCATCCAAAAACATGAGTGCAAAATCGAGATGACAGTTTGTTTTGGTCATTTTCTGAGACCTTTGCTGTCTACAAATTTTCACATGAAAAGGACATTATTTTTAGTAGCTATTCAGTTGCTTGGTCTGTTGATTTCTCCAGGAATGATATAGTTAACTAACATCAATTGGTTGTACCTATCTTAAACCTCCAAAAGTGCAGAAGTTCTTGTCAGCAAGAACTGGCCCAATGTATCAACAAGTTAGATTTAGAATTTTTATGTAAAGCAAGGCCAAGCAAACCCTCTTTCACACAGGTAGAATGAGTGCAAGTAGGTTTAAGATAATCTGAAGCTGGTGTAAAGATGATCTAATTTGCAAAAAAAACCCTAAAAATCTGTGAGTTTTGTTGGTAAATGCAAGTGAGTTCCTACATATATTATGGAGAGGAAAAAGGAATGAGCATTAAATTAAGATGGATTTACCTGCACTGATTAGATATCAAAACTGTTTGGCTAACAGAGAGTTCCTGACATACTTGGGATGCACCAGTCAAATTGCCTAATATAGGGTTAGCATACAAACAGTAGGGCTAAAAGGGGTTTGACATAAGTCTGAAGTCACTTCAGGAGATGCAGACTCAGATGCAGGCTGAGGATGCTTCAAATGGCCAAAAGACATTTCAGGTTCCTCAGCAGCACTGTTTACCAGGGTGGAGAGTAATAGACTTTATACATCAATAGCTGGAGTTCAGGTGCCTTCCAATGCTCATTCCAGAACAGCCTTTGCTCCTGCCATGGGCTCAGACCTGCCCTGGGCTGAGCTGAGCCCACCACTGGCAGGGTGCATGTCTCTTTGCAGGCTATATGGGAAGCCCAGAACAAGAGGCGTCTCAAATGCACTATTCCTGCCAAAGCTAGGTGGGGTGGGCCTGTGGTGACTAACCAGGTCTGTAAAATGAGAGGCTGCTTCCCCCTCTGCCCATTGATGCCCAGCAGTCAGTGGTGGGGAGCAGGTGGGGAGGGCAGGCGGCTCCAGCACCCCGCCCCAGAATGGTACCTGACACGAGGAAGGACTCCCTCCAGCGCGGCAGTGACAGCGACCGGACACCATTGGAGAAGCTCCCGCGGTAACCAGAGTGCCCAGCGACTTTCTGGACAAGGATCTTCCCACCTGTGTTGTCAATTATACCACTGCAAGGAGGAAATATGGTGTCTGAAGGCAGAAATTCCACAAAAAACTTCAAAACTGTTCTACAATGCAAGAGGTATGAAGGTATACCTCTTGCATTGTAGAAAAGGTATATCCTTCTACCTTTAAGCCAGGTGTGGTGGTGGGGCTATGATGCTACTACTAAGTCTGCTGCTAAGAAATATTTGTGCTACTTCCACATAGAGAAGAGCAGTTTGTTGCAAAGTGCTGTCAGGATCTGTTTGCTCTTCCCACTGATCTACTGGTCCTCTGTTTAAGCTTGACCTAGTTGCACACAAGAAAAAGCTACTGCCTTCGTTAAAATTCCTGCAAGCTTGATTGAATGACTGAAGATACAGGCAGAGGTACTCAGAGGAGTTTCCAGGCCAGCCATGTGACAGAATGTGTTTTCTTTGAGTTTCAGTATGTGTTTTCTGCAAAAACCCAAGCCTTTTTCTGACCTCAGCCTGGACACAATATTGCTGGAAGCTGTAGAAAAACTGGCTGGCTCCAGGTGTGGTGGTGCACACTAAATGGTGTTTGCCACACGCTGCAATATGTACCTCAAGACAAACAGAAAACCTTCAGTGTATGCAACCTGCTCTGGCACCACTAGGATAGCAGGTCAGCCTAGAAGCAACTGCTGCTATAGGGGGGTTGTAGGGCTGGCAGTAATGACCAGGCAGGAAAATAAGTACTGGGCAGCAAACAGGGCTGAAGAGTATGTAAGAGGTGTCGTTTGCTCTGATAATTGCGAGAAGCTGCTAAAATAAATGTCTGGAGAAGAAATTCACTGTCTGTGGGACTGCGACACATAAGCTGACAAAGACAAAACCAGCTGGCAAATGAGAAAAACTGAAACCCTCACTGTAACAATACAGCCAGCCTGGCTGCAGGGAGATTGCAATTGCTACCTGTATTTTTGAACTTCCCTTCGGGACTAATTCTGCATGCCGAGACAATTTCCATTGAGCACTAGTACCTGACGGAGGAGTTTGCCGTTGGAAAGCCGGTCACCTGGCAGTCCTCTCCCCAGCGAGGGCTGAGCGGGCAGAGCTGCAGCCAGGAGGTGGCAGCCTTGTGCACACACAGGCGCCTCAGCCTAAGCGCAGAGCAGTGCAGAGGCCAAGGGGTGAAGTCCCAAAGCCCTAACTATCCCACTCTACCGGAGATCCCAGGTATTTCACAGAACTGGAAGCACAGCAGTAGCTCAAATAACTCCGAACTAAGTCAAGCTGTCAATCAGGCTTTATAACTTCTTGCTGCATTTTTAGCTGAATACACCCTGCCTCTGCATCCCGCCTCCAACTGCGGTGTGTTTTGATTGCGCAGTTATTCTCCATTAGAATTTTATGCACATTTTTGCATGGCTAATAAAACTCTGAAAAACTTGTGCTACAAAATTTATGTTACTCATTTCCTTGTGCAGTGTCCTTTTATGTGGCAGGAAAGCACATTAGTCTTTGATGTCAAGGACAGTTAAATTCAAACCCAGAGAACCAAACCAATCCCAGAAGTATGAGAGTTATATGTATTCATCACTGGTGATACGTCTATTTTTTCTGAAGATTTATTAGTAGCAGCAGCTCCATCTCTATCTTCCACTTGAATAACAATAGTACAATAGTAATTTTTTATGCATGAATCAGAGATCTGGAAATCTCAAGACACTCTCCAAAGGCTGAGAAACTTCTTCAAACACAACTAATTTCTATAGGAATGCAGGATTGACAGCACTTTTTAAGAATAGATCCATCCCATCACACATGGTCTTTCTCTCAGGTTTTCTACAGTAGCCTGCAATCAAACCTACAAGGAAGTGGGATCTGTAAAGAATTTGAAAAGTCAAAAGCTCCCTACACTGAGATGGCAGTTTTGTCTGAGTGCCTCGCTCCTTTCAGCTCACTCACCTGTGAATTGCAGCACTGCAGACACTGGAAAAGGAAGCATAAATGTCTGTGCCATAAACACGGTATTTTACATCTTGACATCCAGGAGGGCATTTTGCAATGAATTCTGGATTGATTATCTTCCCTGCCTTGACATCACAATCAATCTGGGGTACATCTGTGAATGCAAAATCTTGGTGAAGTCAGATTGAATGCTTTCATAGCTGAGTGATCTTGTCATGAAACAGTGAGTAACTGAGTGACAGGGATGCCCTCCTCTTAAGCCTTCATATCAATGGTTTTAGGATACAAGACATCTGTGTCATCTGCATCTACAACATAACACATAATAACCTCTCTGCCAAGGGATGTGGCAGTAACTGAGGATGGAATAAGGAAGCCTGCGGACATTTCTGACCTTCAGTGCTTCTCTGAAGGAAATATCTGTTATGACACTTTGCTGGAGAGAGAAAGAAATGTAGTCACCCAGCCTGCGGTTAACACGTGGGAAGGAGGGGGTAGGGATGCTTCCCAAGCCTCCCGCTGTGCTCATGTAGCTCTGTGCCATCTATAATGTCAGGCAGCAGTCACAGCCCATTATCTTGTCCTTAATTTTTAAAACTTTTTGCTGGCTACAATTTAGTTTGAACAAGGGGTTTAAGTGTGCTTTTACAACCTCGCAGCAGGCTTGTTTGTCAGCTCCATGAGCAAAATAATCTGTGGACAGAAATGGTCCTGCAGTAGTACAGCTGAAAGTTAAACATCCTAGTGCACAGACATGCACCACTAGTCTCACACTAATCAGCTACATATGCTTTGTGTTACAGCTGGTCCATTTCATATATTTATCTCTCTCTCTCTCTGTGAAAACCTTAGTGCTTGCTTTGATCCTGGTATCATACCTAATGACCTACGAAGATACATTTTAGTAGTGAATTACAAAATTTTCCCTTGATAAATGTTAACTGGCACACAATTCACTTAGTGATTTGTTTTCAAGAAAATAATCTTTTAGCTGAAATATAACGCCATTGACTCCAGACAGTTGTGAAGAGTTACCAAAATATAATCTCACTTTACACTTTTCTTATGCATTGGACAAGTCTGCTGTAAAACAGCCAGAAATTCTACTGAGACTACTTACATAGCTTAGCCTTTTTTGTCTTCTTTGTGGCTTCCTTGGCTGTGTATGTACATGTGAGAAATACACCTAGAACAAATAAACATAGTATCAGGAAAAAGGAGGACTATCAACATCAGTCACCACAAGCTCCTGTGCATGAGACTTCTCAGATTTGAACCAACAGGTTGAAAACCTGAAATAGGAATATTCTCAGCCACATCTAGGTTTCTACTTGGTGGTTAACTTTGCAGTCATGATGGCATCTACTGTGGAGAAGTTCTTTGAAGGGGATTAAAGATCAGTTCAGTTCACATATTCATCTGTGGAACTCACTGTTTAAAGATGCCATCGAGTCCATGTGGTCCAGAAAACCACAAAAGTCTTTCCCCAGGTAGTGGGAACTCTTTGTAATTGGTGTGATAGGAATGTTAATGAAACAATGTGCATAAAGCAGCTGGGAAGTCTGGGAGTGAAAGATTCTTCTTAATAACCCTTTGGGAAAGTTATCCTGTAATTTTGTGTTGTGACGTTTCACTCACTGGTGGCAGCAGGTGTGGGATACTGGGCAGCATTACAGACCATATGAGGTTCTAGGATGGCATGTCCCAGTATCCTGTCACAGCAAGGGCACTCGTTTTCTTCAGTAAGCAGGATTATGATTTGAAAAGAGTAGTAGTAAAAGAGGCATAAGCTGTTACATTAAAAGATACATCCCAATATATGCATGTAGCTTAGCTTGGTATGTTTGCTTGCTGATGACATACAAAACCTCCTTATTCTCTGTGCTTATTTTATAAGCACTGTATTATGGATAGTTGATAACTTCATTACAAATATCTTGACTTTCCTATTCACCTTTCCCTTCTCTGAGCTTTCAAAGGGAATTGAAACTCTCTATGATGTGATCTAAGCTGATCCTTTTATCATTTGCTAAGCTAATCTTACTAGAATATGCAACAGAGGTAATTTTTTTCTTTTATGCTCTTCTCCCCCTAGACTGATTGCTGAGAGTTTGTAGACTTAATCACACCTAGAACTTGCTCAAAAGTAAAAGCATTCTCACACTGTCTGAAGTGACAGTGCATAGGTGCAGCATTTGGGTCTTTTGTCACTGGTGCAGTTGTGTAACCAAGGCAAAATTGTAGTTAGATTAAAAAAAAGGAATGCATGAGTGGAAAATAAAGTGCAATATCTCAACTACTTGGAATGTTACAGCATAATCTAATGTGGAGAAAGTAATTTGGTAATTTATGTAGAAGAACTACATAGACTGCTGTGAATTTGAACTAAGAACAACTGTCCTGACAGACTTGAAGATAACAGCTAGAGGGAATATTGTCTGGGAATGTCACAACCAGAGTGTTCATGTAAGACAAATTGCAAGTTCTGGAGTTTCTACAAGTTCCCAAAAAGTGAGATCCTGTCTGACTGCCAGGGGAAAGAAAATAAGACACATTTATAAACTTTTGGTACCATCTTGTTAATGGAAAGAGCAAGAACAGGGAGAATTTAAACACCTGATTTTTCTTTAGAGGGAATCTTTACATTACAGACATTTTTCAGGCCCACCTGATATGGACTGCATGCAACTGGTCATATACTTGGAGATCTCTGCAAGTAATTAATATTCTATGCCAAAGCCAGGAATTTTGTGTAGTCCATTTCTGAAAAGCTGTGCCAAGGCTTACACCTGCCACTGAGAATTTCATCAGCCATGGAGTCCAAAGGGAAGAGAATAAGTCAGCAGCCACTGGGCAGCCAGGATGGGAGAGTACAAATCCATACACTACTGATTGCAGCATATCAGCTGTACTTACCAAAGAAGGTTGCAATGACAGTGGCCTTCATGATGAATAAAGCAAAATCTGGATGCGTTGCTAAGGAGCACTGAAAAGGAAAAGAAGAGTACATCAGGCTGCATTTGGAGGTATTGCAGATGACACTGGAACAGTGGGGGAAGAGGGACTCTGTGCTCTTCAACCTTTCACAGTCCTCACATGCTGCATCCTCTTATCAGGCTTTGTAGAACAGCTGATATCCCCAGAGGACATGGTGTTTGGGCTGTGACACTCCCATGGACTAATTTTTTATTTCTCTGCAAAATTTGTCTTTTGCTCCAGGGAACCAAGAATTCATTCATATACATATTTCAGAAGGCAGTGTCAGGAGAGGGCATGATGGGCACAGACATGCTCTGATATCTATTCAAATCTGTTCACTGCCCTTCTAAGAAATAATCACAGAATTGTATTTTCTGCACATCAAACCGCACCAGGTAATCTCATATAGAGGTGGGGAACATAAATAAATCCGTTTACTCCTGACAGATGTTGCGTAAAGTATTTTGCAATTGTTCCATCTTTTGTGAGCCAAATTACTGATTTCTTTCTTTTCTGAGGATGTGTATGTGTGTGTGTATATGTATGTGAGCACCTGAGACTAAGAGGATTCTGTCAGAACATCTGGAAAACACTTTTTTCTGGGTCTGCATACATGACCCGTGCCATCCCTGAAGCTCTTGGCCAGGCTACAAGAATTCAAACTTATCAGAGATAACCCCTTTCAGCTCCTCCTGGGCATCACCTGCTGCTTTTGCTGTTATTTCATGATGATTGGGGGAATCCTTTGTTGGGCACTCATAATTAATCATAGTAATTAAAGTACAACATAATGCTTGACAAATAGAGTAAAAAGTCTGAAAGGGAGAATGTATTTGTCTGTTGCACAGGGAGAATGTTGAGGATCAAAATAAACTTGATCTTCAGAGAAACTTATTACATGCTTACAAGTGGAAGGATTTGTACTAAAATAAAATGAGCTAGCTATTAAGAAAGAAAATATGAATGTTAGATATGAATGTTAAAGCTCCATATGACCAGAAAAAGCAAGATATCTGCCTCCTGAAAAAATGGCAGATTTCATCAGCTTTCACATAGCAATATACTCAGAAACTAGGCTTTGGTCACCCCAGAAATTTAGACTAACAAGGCAGATAGAGGAGAGAAAGAAAAAATCTGCATTCTGTCTTCCTATAAAATGTTTCCATATTTTTACTTTAATTGCTCTTCTTTTTCAAGCAAGCCACATGCTGTGAGTGAGGATGACTAAAATAGTATGTTAATCTAAACTGAGTTTAGCCAGTAGCAGGTCCATATAATTTATAACTCTTTTTACATAGAGCAGATGCACCTCTGATTTTTGTTTCTGTGCAACAGTCAGAGAACTTCAAATTCCAGGACATACTAACAGTGTCACTTTCTAATAGTACAATGTCTTTCCTTGGTGATCTCCCTGAAAAAGTTTTCCTGCTAGGCTGCTAAATCTGAAAGCAGCAGAGGTTTCTCAGAAGCCACTGAATTGAATCCAGGGGGTATGGAAAGTGGCTCAGCATGGTGATTGTGTCTTTCTGAAAAATGATGGGCAGTGCAATGGGGGTGACCTCAGGCTGTACAAGCCATAGCAGCAAGAGCAGTTATGTGGTGATATTCTGCTGTCATGGTTACTTTCTATTAAAAAGTGTTGCCCATCTTTTGGAGCAAAAATCCATTTTAAGCATTTACTGCAGTGTATTTCCACTGTGAAGCTGTTAAAAGAAGTAACAACAAAATGTAGAAGACTGCTCAGAGGAACTTAGCTCAGATGCTTTTCTCCTCCCTGTTATGTTTTGACCCATTAACATATCAGAGGTATCAAACAATTGCTCCCCTTCAATGAATTCTCACTTTAGGTCAATCACAGAAAAAGAAGAGGCAGAATAAGAGTTGCAATTCTTTTGCAGAACTACCACGCACCTTTAAAGATTATACTGACACTGGCTTAGGCTTTGCAAAAGGCATCTTAACATGAGCATTCCCAAAATTTGCAGTAAATAAATTCAGCAGTGGCATCTTTATTTAAAGTCAAAGAGATCTGTGTGAATTTGTCCTGACAGTATTTGGCTTGGTGCTGAGATGTTTTCATCACCAGTTTGATTAGAGTAGAAGAGGTCTGAGACAGTAAAGCATCCATGTAAAATCTGGCTTCATGGGTGGGCTGCTGTGTGTTCTGTGGAGAGTCCAATACTGCCTAACTTTTCTTGTCTTATAAAACATGTAACCACCTGTATCACCAGTGCTGCACAAGACTTCCCATTGCTTCCTGAAGGTCCTGCTGTCCCCCAGCCCTTCTGTCCCCAGGGCATGGCCAGCCACCTCCAGAGCCATCCCACTCTTCTTGGGTGGCAGCACCCTAAGCTTGGCTGCAATTGTATTCTCTACCTAGTTTGCTGGTGGGCATTGCTCTTCAAGGCAACAGAAAGTGGGCTTTTGTTCCTAAATTATTGTTAAGTTACAGCAGAAAGAAGCCAATAAATCTAAAAGGATTTAACATGTAAAGCCTATCAGGGGTTCAGCAGAGTTCAGCAAAACCCTCAGCCTGCAATAACAGATGTTTATCAATAAGAAAGACACCAGAAGCATTTAGACAAGGCTGTTAGATTTACACCATAGTTTTGTTGTCATAGCTAAACAGAAAAGCATCTTATTGTGGACTCAGTACCTTTGCTGGTGCAGTTTATACTCGTATCTTCATGGAAATAAATTATAATAGTAAAGAAACTTATTTTTGCCACTGTATTAATTTCTACATTAGGCAGTGGCATATCAGGAGAAATGCACCGACATCCTGTGACACAGCTCTGGTGACAGTACTCCAAGGGGTGGTCCTGGCCTTCAGACCTTGGGCTGTCACATGGGGAAATGCACAGGAGGATTTACACTGCTGACTATTAAGCATCAGGCATAGAAGCTCCAGGCTTTCTGTTGTGGGAAGTCTGTGTGCATTCATTGTATTTGGGGCCTAGGGTGTCACCTGATTTAAGCCGTGTGAGATCTCCTATACTGTGCACTAGCATGGCTTCTGCTCCTTCAGACTGGTAAAGGGAGCAACAGCTTGGAATAAAGCAGTGGGTTGTTTTTTTTCTCTCTGGGAAGGAAAGGGAAAGTAGGGCTCCAATCCATGCTTACAACAGACTTTTTAGTCTGTGTAGATCCATTGGGAGGTTTGGGGCTGTTTTATCTGTAGATCAAGAATGATACTTTGCTATTAAATATAAAGCTGTACTTCCTTTTTTCCTTTACAAAATGAATAGACCCCATTAAAACAAACTGAAAAGTTTCTACTTTGGATTAATCTGGAGTTTTGCTGAGATTTCTCCTAATCAGACTTCTGTTAAGGCAGTATTTACAGTCCCAGTCAGAACTGAGAAGCAGTGACTATTCACTGTTAAATCTCCTAAACTATATGCTGCATGTCTGTTTATCAGAGTACATTTTCCCATCTGAATCCTTCAGACTGTCATTACAGAAGAGACCCTTATGCCTAGGAAAAGTATTAAGTATATGCACTACATTAGCATGTGCTTCATTCTCAGCTAAGTACAAATGTAGTAAGAAGCACCTTCTCTGGTGTTTCCCAGTGCCGCTGATATTTTACCTTTTAAAATCAAAGTTCTATTTGAAAGAATGTTGATTACCTTTTCCTGACCACAAACAATTGAAAAATCTTGAATGTTAGTGGAGAGACAGAGTTAGCAAACTGTTCTTTCTGTGTATAAAGTAAGATTTTTATACTGACCTTTTATTAGCAACTTGACTTTTATAAAGATCTGAGAGAGCTGCTACATGCTACAAACAAACAGATGGTTTAAATGCACATAAACTGTCACAGTATGGCAAACTGTAACATTTTCTGGAGGAAGTGTAGATTTTAAGTCCTTGATTTTTGGTGTCAGGCACTGCTGTCCGTTCCACGTGCAAGCTGAAATTCTTTGCTAGGGCCATGTGCTTTGCCTCTGCAGGAGTAAGCAGTTTATCTCCTGTAATCTCCTGTGCCACAGAAATTAATTTGTATACTCTCTTTGTACCACAATAGTGTGTGTTATTGTTCCCCTTTTCAAGGGTTTCTAATATCTCAGCAACACTGGCACCATAAAGAAAAACAGAGGTGGACTTTGTTTGAAAGTAAAGCAAACAAATGCTTTATTTGAGCAAGTGGCATGGAGTTAACAGCATGATCTTTAAGCACTGTGGGTTGAGTTAAATATGTGCCCTTTATGGGAAGATCAAGCGGGCTTGGTGTAGGTGTGAGTAAACCGGTTTGGATAAACAAGAACTGATTGTCGTCTTCTACAGGAAAACACTTTAGATTTTGTTTTTGTTTTCTTTTTTTTTTTTTTTTTAAATTGTTTAACCCTTTCTTCGTTTCATGCTCATACTCTGCACCCATAGTATTGTACCTTGCTTGGCAGTACAAGAACTGTTCATTTTGGTGCACACTAGGTAATATGACTGGCACTTGTCACACGTGATTTAGTTTCACCCCCTTTCTTGTCAGAGGGAAGAAGTTGTGTACCCTCGGTGCACTGCCTTCCTCTGAAAGTCTGTACATTAAAAAAATATCTAGGTGGCTGTCTTTTGAAAAAATGGAGGTACTGAGTTTTGCTGAGAGAGAAAGTTTGAATTGATAGCTATAGTTCATTTTGGAGGTTTAGATTAGCCTGTAGGCATTCCAAGCCAGGTCACAAAATGCAAGATCCAAGGTGCTGTTTTGTGAGGTGAGCTTGTCTCCATGGGAGGATAGACTTAACTCTTTGTGTGGTCTGAAATAGAATATATGCATCCAGGAATTTAAAAATATCATAGACTTCATCACCTGCTGCTATAAAAATGGTGAGTGAACGCTCACCTCTTTCATATATGAAAGAACCCAAAAATGCTTCCTGGAAGCGCTGCTGAGCTTCAGAGCACTGCAGTACACTCTACTTAACTACCTAGTCTCAGAAAGCCAACAAGGCTTCTACGGCTGCAGGTCTTTCCCTTGTGGTGGAGGGGTTGTAAGAAGTATCGTATGTCACAGCTTCAGCAATTGTGTGTTTAGTAAAATGAACAGGAAACCACTGTTAAAGGAGTCTCTGGGCCTGGGGACAGCTTGTGCTCTTCCCTTAAAGATTCTTTGCATTAACACACTCCTTTACTTAAGACAATGTAGCCACAGCCTGTTTGCCAGATGCTTTCCGTGGCCATGTGAATCCCACACTCAGGCAGTGGTGGTCCCCCACCTCCGGGGTAGCCACTCCTTGCTGCAGCCCCGTGATTTGCTCATTCAGATGGGGAAGAGGAGGCAGGGAGACTCTGGCTCTCCTCTGCTCCTAGGTAAGTGGCAAGTCAGTCCCCTCCTCATTTGCTTTCTTTCTGACCCCACGTTTGCCATTTCTGGTTGCACAGGGGTCCTTCTTTGTCGCAGAAAATTGGAGTCTCCCAACGTTTTGTGCCCTGGCGTCTGATGATGGGGGACTTCTTTGGTGATGAAGAAAACGTGGGTTCGAACTCTCTGAGGCCATGGACAGCCCTGATACAGTTACCTCTGATTAAGGGTTCTCATCACTTGCTTTTCATTACAAGACTTTGATTGTTGTGGCTACCACATAATGTTTTAAATGGTGCCTGCTCTCCTCTGTGAGGTTCCTGACTCACAAGAGGGCTGTGGGGACTGCTGGTAGCCAGTACCTCTTGTGGGGTACCTGTCAGGTCACTCTCAAGTCATTGAAGTGAGGTATGGGTGGATACAGAGGTCTAAATTCTACCTAAGTTGCACTTTGGGCACAGGAGTAATTTTTTTCTGAGCTGATTGAACAGATGTTTACATGCAGGTTGGCAAGAAGAATTTAGTCTAAAACAGTTCTCATTCAGGTAGGTATAATGAAGAGGTGCTATATCTAGCAATTTAGAGACAAAAACATGCAAGCAGCCCTGCACTACTCATTTTGTGTTCATGCAAGGCCCTGAAATTAAAACAGAAGGTTGAAGTAACAGTGATGATGACTTCTCTACTTACCACAGAGCTCTTTCAGAAGAAAGTAATTTATTTAAGACTACAGTGTGATTTAACTTGCCAGACCTTTCTCAGAGCTTAAATAAAACTGCAATGATTATACATTTTCATCTGTCTCAGCAAGAAAACCATCAATTATGTTGGTCTGACCTGCCCCTTCCAGCAAAGGAAGGATACATTTAGAATATGTCACCCACCCACAGAGAAAATATAATTTGGACTATCTGGATGATGATTTCTTTGGGGGCCATTACACTGTACTTTCCTGGTTTCTGCTAATGTATTATGCATTAATTTTTCATTTTGATGCATAGCTTTTGTACCTCACTGGGAATTGCTGTTAGCTTAAACCTGTGAATCCCTGTCCAGAAAACTTCCTCCCTCTGTTCTCCTCCCCACCATGGATTTTGTCTGCTCACGTATCTGCTCCCCTCACTCTCAGGCAAACTTCGTCCGCTTTTCTAAGTTGACTACTTCTGCTTAACATCATTCAGACCCCAGCCAGGTGCCATCAATCTCTGGCACTGTCATTTTCCCAAGAAACAGAGGGCAGAGGCAAGTACTTGCAATTCAGCAGTGCCAGAGGGCTGTGCTAGCTTTGTAGCATCACATTTGTGGCCACATTTCTTTTTTTTTTTTTTTTAATGTGCCATTTTCTATTTCCAACAAATAGTTTAAACAAGTTAAAGTGACTTTTTAAAGTGCAATACATGGTTTCTCGGATTGGATGCACAATAAAGAGCGCTGAGTAACCATGCTATTGTGCTGCCTGCAAACTAAGAATTTGTGTCGTGTGTCAGAATTCCCCCGAAGGTACATATTTAGTCTAAAAGCGAAGAATTTCTGTTAAAGGCACTGAAAAAACTGCACATAACCCTGGGGATGGTTTTGGAATTTCTGTAGCATGTTCAAACAAAACAACATTTTTTTAGGTAGAAACATAGAAGCAGAAATTTAGTTTACTCTCTGCTTATTAAAGCTACACATAACCCTTTACTACAAAAGTGAATAATATGTCTAGATCAAAAGCCAAACTCATCCTTAAGCATGCTAGTAAATTTATACAACAGCTCACAAAAAACTTCTATCTATTCAGTATCTCCTACAGTTTGTATGACTAGTGATGCCCCATGCCAAAGCCATAGACTGGTTGGATAAGGATTCAGAAAATATTTGTAATTAGAAAAAAAAAAAAATCTGGAAGTACCCCGGCATGTGGCACTGGTTTGAAGTAAGGCAGTAAGTGATTAAGTTAATTTATGTCTACTAATGACAACTTGATCAAGGAAGCACCTTTCACAAAAGGTTTTCAGCAAATCAGGAAGCATGGGAATGCTGTAGAAAGCATTTTGAAAACCAAAGCTGAAATCCACTTCTGTGGTGGAAACCAGAAAATTGAAGTTAAGAAATTAGTTTCAATTTTGCATTACAGATCTCATAAAAATGAGTCTCATGGTTCTTGCACTGCATAATATTTTCCCTTATATATTTTGTACCTTTCAAAAAATGTTATTTCTTCTTAACTGCATTATTTCTATTTGGAAATGTTTCCTTCGAGCCTTCTCAGATAAATATCTTTCTGATACCTTTAGTTTAGAAAAAACTAACCTGTGCTACAGGGGAGGTTGCTACAAAAGGCAAATCAGAAAACAACCCCAAACCACCTTATACCCCTCAGTCACCTTCTAGTGCTGCTTTGCTGGGACCTCCAAATCACTCATCTCCTTGCAGGGTCAGCTGCTGAGGGTCAGGATGCCCGACTCCACATCCTAGGACGTTCTGCATGGCCACCCTCCTCCATGCCCTGCCCATGACCCTGCCCAGCCAGTGGTCATTGCTGCTTTGCCTTTGCTACAGACTGTTCCAGTGGTATCCCTCCCACCTGGTGCTGGTCTGCAGCTCACCTGCAACCCAACAGGCACACTCAGGCTGAGGTCTCTCACCTGATGAGGCTGTTCTGGGGAACTGTTTGAAAACTGTCGACCTGTGAGTAGTGTTTCCATTTTTTTAATGACTGAAGAAGACATCTCGGGACTCCAGGCTTCTTTTGGGAAGAGAGCTATGGATTTGAAAGAGTGCCAGCATTATAAATGAGGCTATTATGGGTAGTGCTGGTTTTCTGAAGACATGCTGTTGGTGGAGGTGCTGGTGAGAGACACGACACAGTGAGGGCCAAGCTGTGCAGCCTTATGGCACGTGTGCTGGCAGCCCTTGGCAACTGGCAGGAGTGGTCTCGCTAACATATGGGTCATGCAGACAACATGAGGAATAGCTAAGCTTCCAAAACTACATTCCTCAGTATCTGAGTGCCCTGGAGGGGAAATGAGGAGCTAGAAAACATGGTGACAGAGAAAGTGGCCTCTAGAGCCCTGTCCTAGATACTGTGGCAGTGTAGGTGCAACCAGAAATTGCTGAGAAATGTGTCTCAGAACCAGACTAACACTGTTTTACTAATTTTGCACATTAGAATCTTTTAAAATCTGATTGTTTTGCAGAGAGATGAATCACAGTGTTCAGTTTCTGAGAGACCAAGATCAAAAAGGGAAACCACATGGACTGAGAGCAGGAACTTGTAATTCATGGTCTTTTGTTTTTAAAACAAACCAAGCCTGCAGACCTCAATATTGCATAATCTACTTCCATGCTCAGGAATTTTGTTCTGAACTTTGGCTTTAAGACATTACCATATGAGCTTCTACTTCAAATCTAATTATTGTCTAACCTATGTTTTTCTTTCTACCCACAGATCTCACCAATGAGAATAGAAGATGTAGACCATGGAAGACTGAGACTTTATGTCTCAAATTACCAGATATTTTGAGATGCAGTTTCATGGAAAGGCTGTCTCCAAAACAGGGTGCAAATAGGCTTTTCTGACTTATGTGATGCCAGTATTTTCCTTTGTAACATTTGGACCAAGTTGTTCCATTGGAACTTCTCTAAACTTCTCTCACCTCTCCCTTCCCTCATCTTGACATTCCTCTCCTTCCCATGTAGCCTCCTTTCCAAACAGCCTCTTTCTTCCTATGCTTCATGTCGTAAAACTTCTTCAACCAAGCCCAGAAGAACAAAATTCTGAAGTGTTGAAGATGCATTGCAAGAGAGGTGGGAAGGATGGACTCCCATCATCCTCAGCTGGCTGGCAGCTGTGAAAATAGCCCTGTAGTCAGGGAGCCTTACCCTTTTGTAGCTCTGACTCACTGAAGTTGTCCATGGCCAGAATACACAGCACTGCTGCCAGCTTTCCTCTATGTCTCACCCCTGTTCTATGGGCTGAAGGGTAAACTATGTATCTGGGGGAAACAAAAAAGAATGGAGCCTTCTGAGTCCCTAAAGGAACCTGGCAGGAAGATTGAGAGGCACAGACATGGCCATGTCCAAGCTTCCCTGTAAACGAGTGATTTTTGAGAGGTAAAAATTTCCACAGTTTTGTGTACAAGCCTGAAGGTGTTGGAAATCCCCAGATCATCCTGGTGGGGACATTAAAGGACTGCATGAAGCTACACAAGAACACTCAGAATTTTCCCCAAAAATTTGGTGCATGTGTAATTGCCACTTGGCAATTACGCACTTTTTTTCCCATGAAACGGGCTGCCAGCTGAAGGACTGTTGGCTGCTGTGTTACATGTGTTACATTTACAAAGATATTTTATAAGGTGATAGGCTGAGTAACAGTTTGCAAATGCAAGTTGAATGTATTTTTTATATCTGTGTCTATGGGATGTTCTGTAGAATGAGACACATTAAGGATAACTGACTGTGTTCCTAATGTGCCACTGACCTCTTAATGCACGCTGAAGTTCTGGAGATAAAGCAAAGATGGGATGGACTTTATGGATGCTGGAAAGTCAGTTCAGCCACTACAGCAAGACTGGTGTTAAGAACTGCTTAAACCTAGATAATTTGAATGAACCAGAGATGGTTATAAATACTCTTCTGAATGAGAATGTGTTTCCAGTTCAGGATACGAGCTATGGATTTGGGTGTTCTGCTTAAAAAGGGAAGGAAAAAGCTGCAGATGGTGGTTTGGGTTTTTTTTTTTTTTTAATTAAAATGCATTTTCATGAGAAATATTGATGCTTCTAAGCTGTTGGGAAATTTTCTTTCAGTTCAACACTTTCTGGGTTTTTTTCCAGGCCTCAGTCACTGAAAAATGAGCCCAAAGAGGAAAGGCAGCCCAAGGTAACCCAGCCATGTCCTGCTGCAGAGGAGAACAGAGAAGATGGCAAGCGAGATGAGGGTGAGCTGGCTGCAGAAATAGGGAATGGGCTCTGTCCTCTGCTAGCAGGGCACCTGCAGAGGATGTGGTAGCAGCCCTCAGACACCATTAAATGTGGAGCTGCGCCAGCACAGAGTAAGGCACAGAATGTTTGCAGAGCCCAGAGCAAATACTTGGGCAGCTAGCCCATGAGTGCCATGCTGTCAGGACTGCCCAAACCTGGCACCTCCCCATGTTTGCAGCTATATCCACAGGAGCTGCAATAGCAGCTGGTCAGTACAGCTACCCCACAGATGCCTTTGGAGCCTACAGAATTTCAGTACACCCTGACTTGTCTATGGGCCACAGTGCTGGAAGAAAAGTTCATCAGTAATACCTGCTCCCGTTTTATCTGCAACAAGTCCCTTCACATCCCTCTTTTTTGCATCAGCTTGCTTTCCGCAGGGCATTGTCAGGAGTCAGCACAAGGCAGTTTCACTGCTGCCCTGCGTCGCGCTTGCAGCGGTGCCTGCAGCCCCTTTGGGTTGGGGGCTTGGAGAGTTCACAAGGGCAATGCAGGCTCTGGCAAGACAGACAGTCAGAGTTTAATTTACTAACAGAGATACAATCTGAACAGCTACAGATTTTCTGGGTATTTTGTACCTTTCTGAGCTTCTTGTGTGGCAGCGGGAAGCTGTGCTGCCTGCTCAGCATTTACTCAGGTTTTCCAGGAGGGAAATGTGAAGCAAATAAAGGAGCTGGGATGCAAAAGAGTGGCAGCTGCTTTAGGACTGTTAGAGAGGCTCTTTTACAGGCGAATGAACCGTCAATTTGTAGTAAGACATTGTTTTCTAAACATAGCATGAAAACTGTTATCTTGCCTGGCTGGTCATTAGAAGGGAGATAATTATAGTCTCTGTGCGACAGCCGGGCCCAGAACAGGGGCTGCATTGTCCCAGCTCCCAGCTGAGCTCCAGCGCAGGCTCCCCAGGCGGCTCTGGGACAAGGGGGCTCCTTGTGCCCCGGCAAGTTCAAAAGAGGAATTGAAGTGCTGTAAGTAGGTGTTAAGCACCTATTTCTCTCTCCGACTCTGGACTTAAAAATCTACTCCACAAGAGAAGGGTGCGGAGGGCAGACCCGTGACTACTGTAGCTGCATCCTCCCCGGCTTTTTTGTACAATACATGCTGTGATTATTATTTTTCTTTTCTTTTTAAAAAATCAAACCCCAAATCGTCAGTTTTGCAGTTCTGTGTTTCTGTTTTTCAACGCAGATCAATGAGACCTGTATGATGGACGGGTTTTCAGAAGGAAGGACAAATGGTATGTTCAGTGTCCACTTCCTGAGCCCTGAATGAGAAATCCAAACCTCGGCTGATGCTGCAGCAGGCTGGAGGAGTCCTGGTTTGTACCCAGAGCTTCAGGGGGCCAGAACATCCCCCCAGGACTGCCAGGAAATTCCAGACTTTTGTTTTTTATTACCCGTACAGAAAAGACACTGCCGCCCCAGCCAATTGCAATGGGCCAACACAGACATCGTTGCTCTGGCACCTGCCCATTCCAGCCCCACTCTACGGGCAGTTCATGTCCACAAGTGCCACAGAACATTTTTTCAGGAGTACAGTCATAGTTGCAGGTAGCAAACTATCACTTTTTCTTGCTCATTTCATCCAGGTGCCTTAAATGATTTACCTATCAATAGTTAAACTGAGAGAGTAGGTTTAGATTAGGTATTAGGAAGAAATTTTTCTCTGTGAGGGTGGTGAGGCACTGCCACAGGTTGCCCAGAGAAGTTGTGGATGTCACATGAAGAGTTCAAGGCCAGACTGGATATGGCTTTGAGCAGCCTCATCTGGTGAAAGTTATCCCTGCTCATGGCAGGGGAGTTGGAATGGTTAGGTGGTCTTTAAGGTTCCTTCCAACCCAAACCAATCTATGGTTCTGTGATTCAGGAGACTTTTTGTAAAACAGGGGACTTGTACATGCATGCTCTGAGCCTTAGGTTTGCAGCATTTTCTGACTAGAGCCTTATTTGTGGTTCAGAGGTGGAAAGGAAAAAGTTCAAAATTCTCCAAGCAGACCAGATACAGTCAAGTTTTTGATGCCATTGTTACATAAACTTCAGGTTTATTTTTAGCAATGTTTTCTAAGAAGCAATGGCCAGAAATAATAAAGAATTCTGATGTTTCACACGAAGTAATTAGCCTGTTTTCCCAGCTTCTGTGTTCACATTGTGGCTCAGGCAGTTCCCTTTTAGAAATACTGCAATTAATTTTGACAAAAAGGAGAGTAAAAATTAATTTCCTGCTACTTCTGTGAAAGTCAGTAACTGGGTGAAAAGGGAACACCTTATTAATGCCTCCTCTAAAGGAAAAGGTTTTGTAGGATCTCATCCTTATCAGACAAAAGAGAATCCATGTGGAGTATCTCTCTTGCATTCCAAGTGTGAGGAAACCTGGTGTAGCTAGTAAAACTGCTTGGTTCAACCAGTCAGTGGTAAGTGCTGTAATTATACCACTAGGGAAAGAAGTGTCTTACATAAAGTAAAGGTAAGAACAAGTTAAGTGCAAATTAAGAACATAACATTACTGTTACAGGTGGAAACACAGTATTAGCAATGCATTCAAAGTTTCTTCTAAAAAAAAAAACAAACAACTTTTTATGTCCTGAATAGCTAAAAGACAAGAAGTCTTTTTTGTCATCCTGGTGAGAACAACCCCAGCAACTCAAAGGATTCAATAAAACATGCAAGCAAAATAAGTGTGTTTAATATGAGATACTAACTTAAAACTTGAAAATTAATGTGTTTATAATGCAGTTATTTTTGCTTGAGTTCTCCATGCATTTCTGAAAGAGATTAGTCTTACAGCCATGACTGTCATTCACATGATGAACTGAGTAAAGTCTGAAGAAGATGATAATACAGATACAGAAAAACATAGATTTTCTTTGAGTGTAGACAAATGTGAAGTGTTTTTAACTTCAGGATAAATAGAGGAAAACACAAGCTATAAACATATACAACTCCATGGCTTTTCTCAGTAAAATGTATTTCAAAAGCCATCTAAACAAATTTTTCTCTGTGTGCGTTTTCTTCTTTTGCTGTTTTGTTTAAATTTTGGAGAGGTTAGAGAAAAAGCAGTGTGCTTTAAGGAGGACTTGCCTCTGTAATCTGTAATTTTGCTTTTTTGCTCTGAATGTGGTGTAGTTCCCATAAACTCTAGGAACAAAATATTAACTAGAGTTGATATTTAGCTTGGGGCATTTGGTTCATGTTTGCACTAGTCGGAGAGAAATCACATTTTGAAGAGACTTTTCAAGGCTCTAATCTCTCCGCAGAGAGCTGAGCGGCTGTGGCAGGCTTGACAATGCTATTCATTTTTGGAGACTCACCACCAAAACAAGCCCTCATCACAAAAGGATGTATAGAGTCTAGGCTACTGTACAGTTCATACATCTGTGTCTATCCATTAGCAAGGGAGTTCACACCACAGAAACACATACCACTGGAATAATACCATTTTCCATTCTGTGCCTTGGAGATTGGTGTTCCCCAGTGTCAGGTAGTGTTAATTAATGATACAACACACACCTTCCTATTGATCAAAAAGACTTTGTGAAAAAGTTTTGAAAGCAAAACAGTTTTAAACTTAGGAACAAGTGGCACTATCTATCACACACTATTTGAACAGAAGGCTTGAATTAATGTCTATTGGTGTGTGGTTTATACACACCATTCTTTATCACATAGTTAAGCTCTTGCTGTTCAGGCAGTGAATACATGTGTCCACTTTAACAGTAGGGGCTTAATGCTTTCATAAATACTTCATGAAGTATATATGAGTAAAGTACAGTTTCATTCTACATTTATGTCTTCATCTTCTTAGGTCTTTGATCCTAAGCACAAGCTGGAATGCTAAATAAAACATTATGTCCCTACAGTTTCTCAGCAGTGAAAATATTTAACTATTATCAACAGGCAAAAAACACAACTTCCCCCTCTCCCCCTGAATAAACATAGCAGAGAAACAACATCAGAATTACCTTGCTTGAGGTGTGCGCAACTTTTTATTCCTTTTCTCCACACAGTATGAAAGTGGGGTTTTTTCCAAGCTTTTCTGTACCCCAAACTCCAGCCAACATTATTCTACAGAAAGAGAGGCAGGCAGCAGAGGGAGGCCTGGACACCTTTTTTCTTTCAGAGAGGAGCTAATCAAACATTCCCATCAAGCTCCTAGCTCTGTGAAAGGCACATTGCTCTCTCTCTCCCCCCCTCCCTCCCTCTGCTCCTCTCTCCCTCTCTGTCTCTCTCTCTCTGTCTTTCCCTCCCGCACACACACAGACGTACAGGCTCCTTACACTGATTTAGCAGCCGAATTAGGCGGTCCTATTTTAAATATACGTTCCCTCCCACATATTTTTGGTAGGGATTTCTATGCTCCTTTTGCACTAGCCTGTCAGATTTGTCAAGTTTTTCTCTTTTGGGAAGTGAAGCTTTACTCAGCTGATGTTTTGGCTCATTTTTTTTTTTTTCAGTCTCCCTGTGCAGTTCAGCAGTGTAGTGAAATGACTAGAACTAGTAGATGAGAGTAAACCACACAGCTCTAAAAATTATAGCTACCAGGTTAGTTAGGGGCAGATCACGTTTAAAGAGAAAAAGTATCTTTTGAAGAGACAGACTGTGATGCCTTTACTTATGTGACTAGCATCGTATTCCCCCAGCAGTTTCCCTGAAGTCAGAGGATTAGAGACAGAACAAGCCTGCAAGTCTGGGCACAGAGAAGTAGAAGTATGGCATGAGGGCTCTTTCTGATGAAGTTGGGTGTGAGAATTTAATAAAGTGCTCTCAAAGGCTACTAAACTGGTACTCGTTAAGTGTGATCTGGCCAAATGAGATACACAAAATGACTAATTTCTTTAAGTATCTGTACACAGATCTCCTAAAATTCTTGGGAAACTTTAAGAAGAAAAATTTACTGAGATAATAAAGATCATAGCATTTATGAGATTATCACAGGAAGTGTTGGTATCATATTCCAGGATACTAGAATGTAAACTATAATTTGCAATTCCATCAAGGTATTCAGAAGTGTATAGACAATATCCATGGGTGAACATACACTGTTTTATCTAAGATCATTACTGATAAAAAAAAAATCTAGTATAAATACAGGAGATTGACTTCAAAAGACACATTAGAAAGACACATAGTTCCTGATTTAACAATCCCCTAAATGCATTTAGTTTAAAGGGGAAGTGGTTACCTGGTACCTGTAAATATCTACTCCAGTACCTACAGAAACTGTGTAACAGCTCAGCATATTAATAAACAGTACAGTATCAAAAGTTTATCAACAAGTTCCTTCTGTGTTACTAAGATATAATGATCCATAATTCATTTGATTCCCTTAATACAGGAACTCTGGCTTGCCATAGTGAGTCCATGCAAGGCAGGATGCAGTGGACTGGCAGAAAGCCTCTTCAGACAGCAAATCTGTTAGCAGTTCTACCTAGAAGATCTGTTGAAAAAACCCTGAAACACTCTCCCCCCACCCCAGCTCAAGTCTCATTAATTCAAGTTAACATTTTCAGAATATAGTCACCCTTTTCATAAGGCTTTGTGAGGTTTAATTATTCAAATAATGAAGACGAAAGGACTGAGACCTTAGGACTACGAGTTTAGAGTTATGTAGGTGCTAAGAGACAAATATCTAAATACTGAGGTTTTGTAGTTAAGTGGCTATGTGTCATTTCTCAGTGCTGATGAAAGGCTGAAGTCCCCATGACAACTCCTTACCTGCAGGTGTTGATAGATAGACTCAAAAATCTTTGGGCACAGACCTTCACTGGTCTTTAGCCACTTACTTTCCATTCAAGCAGCTTATTTTCAGAAATCCATGGGAATCTATGTAGATGTTGAGTTGCCTGTATTGCTTTAAAGTCTCAGGTCAGTGGGTTACCAGAGAATCTTGATCTCAAACCAGTGCAAGTGAGAGTACTGAAGACTGAACTTCTAGCAAACCAAACCATGGTTGGGTGGCAAAGGCTCAGGCTGCACCCGCAGAGCACGCAACAGGACTGCATCAAACTGGCTGGACTGGTGTTGAGTGGTGGAACTGAGAAGCCAGACACAGCAGATGGCTGGGATAACTGGTACAGGCAAAAAGTCCTCCTGAGGTTCAGCTTCTGGTACCCACGTCAGCTCACTGAGAGTTGTAGCTGTTGGCATGTGGAACATTGTCGACAGGGTGTCGAAGCAAGAGCAACAGCGCCTACACCGAGGTCATGCTTCATTGGTGTTGCTGCAGGGTGGCAGTTTTACAAAAGAAACAGCTGACAGATCCACTGTTCATTTTCCACGGATGAATTATCTTATTTGTGGGTAAATTGTACCATGGGCAAAGAGCCAGCGTGGACCTGGGAGGACTTTGCTCGAAAGCAGTGGTGTGAGAACAAACTTTGCTGCTTCCAGAAACACAGCAGTGGTGCAGCCCTGTCCACTCAGCACCCACCTTACTCTCCCAGCCTTGCTGGGTCCACTCCTGGCTCAGGGTCAAGAATGCTGCCAGTTGGGTGGCACATTTCTGCATTGCTGCCCGAGAGCTAACCTGACATCCTGGAAATGAGCATCCCAGGAACTGTGGAGCAGAAAAACTGAGTGGGCAGAAAAAGTAAACTATCTGGTTTGTTATTATTCAGGGTATTCAGCCTCTCATTATCATTTGGAATGGAGAGCTGAAGAGTATCAAAACAAAACACTGAGAAGGGCACTGACTGTCTCTTTTTATCACAACATTTCTGAGTGCCGTCGCCTGTGCTCTTTCCTGACGGAGGCAATTTCCAGCCACCCAAGAGCTGGCAACACAAAGAGCAGAAACAAGAGGTAGACCACATTGAAAGGCTCTGCTTTGGTACTGGGATTTGCCACAGGGAAAGATTTGTTTGCAAAAGAGATGGCTGTGCGGTCAGGAAGCCACTAATTTGAAGACAATAAGTATTGAATACAATTGTCTAGGGGATGGACAAGTGCTCTGTATCTGTATGTGTTCATGTCTCCCACCATTGCTTCTAATCTGAGACCTCCACCTGAGTTTTCTGCTTACTCTTGGTAGTGTTTGTGGCAGTAGTTTTTAAGTTTTACTATACTGTATTTTCATTTGCATGTTACAACAGGATTTAGCACCATCCATTGAAACAAAACCTGAAAGCAAAATAATGCAGACCTCTCATCTGTCCCCTGAAGCAGCCAGTGAATAAGACCAGAGAGTCAAAGAGAGTTGAGAAGGTTCTTAACTTTTTGAAGAAAATTTAGTGACCTACTCAGATATTACCTTCACTCTGGAAGATATAACAGCAGAAAGAGAGATGTGACGTATGTAAGCAGTGTTAGCACTGACAGAGGAGATAATCTGGCCAAGACTCAGTAAGGAAGTTTTGTGTTTTCAAACAGAGGTAGCAGCAACCTGGAAGACTAGACACTTGCTGATGCACCTTAGTCACAGACCCTTAAATAAATCTTCATTTTGAGACCATCTGTCATGCAGCATTTTCAAGGTACACAGTGTTTGTTTAAAAAACAATGCCTTGGGTAACAGCTGGGTAAAGGCCATCGTGAGTAGCAGCTGAAAATCTGACTTCACTGAAGGGAAGCTCACTGCACTTAATCTAATCCTCATTAAAATCTGACTTCAACAATTTTTAACAAAGCATTTTTAAATAATATAACTAGTGGACTTACATATTTCAGCCAACACAAAAATGCAAGATTCCTCATGCTTCCCTCTCTCTGCATGCAGTCATTCACAGGTAAATGATGTAGGGGAAACCTCCCCTATTTTGAAACTCAAATAAATTCACATGTTCTGGGTTTGATGCTCACCAACTGATATGGCCCCTGATCTGAGAAGAGGCTACTGTAAGGGAACCATCAGGGAAAGCTGGAGTTTTGCACTTTTTGCACTTACACGTCCGAATTCCGTCCAAGTTCATTACTAACTTGGTCCATAATCTTTTGATCATAGCTGGCCTTTCTGTAGGGATTTACATGAACAGGTGAAACTTTTGTTGAAAGAGGAAGAGAGAAAGGTTTTACCGTGTAGTAGGTTCACAGAGTAGGTCAGAATCTAAGTGAGAGCACAGGATGGTGATTTCAAAGCCATAAATTGCTTCCAAGAGGTCTGTGCAAAGGGTTGACGGGCATACAGATCCTTTGGAGCAGGTGTGTGCTGCAGCCCAAGCCATTCTGTTCATCTCCCCAACACTCAGGAGGAATTTCTGGTCCCACTGCTGTAGGCATAGGCAAAGCAAATACTCTTCAGGTATGTTATAAAACAAGATATGCCTGCACAATTTTTAGAGAAAACTAAACTTTTTCTGGGAAATTTTTCCCACTGGAAAGTAGAGAGTATCTCACATTCCAGATCTTTGTCCCACTTGTGGGACCCAAGGCGCACACTGCTCTTCTGGCATGAGGCTGTGGCCACTCTTCTGAAACCATGAAATCATTTGCTCTCCAGGTTATGAGTAGGAAATTTTCAAGGTACACAGTGTTACTTGGGTCTTATATATTTATATATAACTGGCTTGTGATCATTACACAGAAACTGCTGAATGTATCTTCTCAGCTGATCACTGTGGGCTTAGTAAGGCAGTCCTGACTCCTCATACAAGGACAGAAAACAGACAAATTAAATGATTTCTGCAAGACAACACGTAGCTATGTCACATCTAATCCCATCCAGGTGCTTAAACGGAAAGGAACAAGTTTTCTGCTCTCAAGCAATTACCCTCAAGCCTTTTCAACCAAATAGTACCACAGGAATCAGAGAGCCGACTCTTACAACACCCCAAGATGTCACGCACAGCCTGGCGATGCTGGCTCTGTTCAAAGCAAGCATGGCTGCATATGTTAGAGTTAACTCCTAGCAAGTAGCAGTGGAGTTCAAATTCTGCAGTTTTTCCACGTTTCCTCAAACACCATGAAATAAAATCTTAACTTATGCATTATTACACTTAAGGCAAATTGTTCTTGAAAACCATGTATACCTGAAAAAAACAAGTCATAGAGAGAACAGAGTGGGAAGTTAAAAGTATAATTGGGATGGCAAGGCAACTAGGGGGTTAACATTGTTTGGCTTTAGCTGCTTAAAGCCCTTATATTGAAATTGGCCTCAGGTAAATAAAATAACCAATGTCCTGTAAGGCTTGTATAAAATACACTGATGTGTTTGTCTAGTTTTTGAGAAAGGTAGGGAGGCTGAATTATGTGTGCTGTAGCCCTTGCCAGCATCAGAAATGTCTTTAAATAATTAGAGCCACTGGGTAGCCAGGCCTCTGTTTTTACTTTTTTATGAATGAGGAGACCTCATGGGCCAAATGAATACATAATGTTGGCATGCTTGGCTAAATGGATGTATACCAAACTTACACTGTGTAAATATGAACCACTGTGTGTTTCTCAGAGAAGATGGCAAAGGCCATGTTTCCTGAGACTGTAGAGAAGTTGGTCTCGGTCAGTAAGGCCCAAGTCCCCTGCTGATTTGTATGCCTCAAATGGAAAAATAGTGATAAAAGATGACAAAATCAGTCTTTTTAGGTTTTCCAGGGCCATGTTCAAGAGAGAGCTGATAAATCCCCTTATCCTGGGTCTTCTGCAGCATATAGCAGGGTAATGGGGCCCTGGGGGGCTGCTATCCCTATCCCAACTGGGCAGGCTCACAGGCTCCAAGGATGAAGGTTCATACTGGGGAATGGGAAAGGGACCCTTTTGCTGTGACTGATACATGAAGAGCTTGAGTCTTTCCAGTTGAACAGTGACCATTTCAACTGTGATTGATTTTAATTGTTGGGGAGTTTTTTTAGAGCTCTGGGCGGTCACTTTTGGAAACTTTTGACCTTGCTAGCCTCTATAATTGTCAAAAGACATAAGGAAAAGTGAACTTGGGCTTGAAAAAAGAGTCTAATAAGGCATTTGAGCAAACTCAGAAGTTACTACTCTCTGTTCAGTGTTTGTCCACGCTGAGAGCATTTTAACATGTACTGCATTAACTGTGGGCATGCAGACAATACTAGCTAGTACCAACAAGTCTGGTGCATTTGCTTATAGATCTAGACTGTAGCAGAAAGAAGCAATACTCAGATATTGCTTTTATGTAATTATTTCAAGGTATATATAGGAAAAAAGAAAACAGGTGGAGGATGCACTTGAGGTACAACACAGAGCTAACGTGCATCAAGAAATCTTCATTATTTTTGCCATGCAGATGAATCTACCCATACCTCCTGTGCCCCATATTCCCAGTGCCTGATTTAGAACAGAGGTTGTCACAAATACTATGTTGAAACATAAATAATGTGAACAGCAAATGCAGGGGCTGGAAAAGCCTCCATCACGTTTGGGGTCAGGAAAGGCCGAGGGTGATACTGAAGAGGAGTTTGCCTTGATTGTGTCTGCAGACCTTTGGATCTGAAGAGGTGTAACCAGCTTTAAAAGCTGTGACACTGTGGAGGCGGACTCTGATGTTTGCATCTCTCTAGTCTGCTATCAGAAGCCAAGATGCTGCCACAATAGAAATCAATTTTAGGTATCATTTTTTTGGCAAAACTTGCAATTATTGTAGACCAAAGGTATTGTGACTGAGCAGAACAGGATCTGTAAGAAGTGCAGCATATGGACTTCGTTCATCTAGAATCCAGTGTAGGCAGGGATTGAGTCTTCTCAGGTTAAGTGGGATGTATTTCACTGCTCTACTACCTCATATAAAACCTAATTAATCACCATAAGACTTCTTTTATAAGGAGTAAAATCATCTGTTCAGGATAGTGCTCTTTTTTAATCAAAAGTCTCAGCAGTGATGGATTCCGTGTTGAAATTTGCAGCTGAGGACAAGAGCCCTCAGAAAATACAAATGGCTTTTTCAGCATGCTTTCCCTGTCTGCCCACTTCCAGTGCAAGCCATGTGCTATCATTGCCACTGTTAATTCAGTTCGTCAAGAATACCAGGTCTCACTCTGGATCCCGGTGCCCCTTACCTTGGCAGTAAAGCTCAACTATTCACTGCAAATCAGGCCTGGAAAATGTAAACCCAGTAACAGGGTTACTGTCTGTTTTCCTGACTACTTTCCCCATGTGTTTTCTGTTTATGCTCTGTAGGGCATCAGGTGTCAGAGCAAATAGGTGATGCCAGTAAAAGCCACTTCACAGTGGAGAGCTCATGGCTGCCTCCCAGCAACTGAATGCATCCCCTCTGTGGTGCCCTTATCCTTGTCTCCTCCAGCTTTGGCTCTCGGCACTGAAGACTGTTCAAAATGCAGGTTGTTTCTGGAAGCAACATGCAGAAATTAGAGTGCTGCCCTGGCAAGCAGAAGTGTCCAAACATGCAGCAAGGCCAGAAATGCCAGTGTGTTTAGCACGTGGATTAATGTATTTTCTTTACTGGTATTTGCCAGAGCTCATGAAAAGCCCCTCTGCATGTGACCCTGTGAACAGGCTCGCCATGTAAGGCTTAACACTGTTCTCTCCCAGTTGAGTGGTGGTGGCTTGGCCCCCCTCTAGGGTCTCCTTGCCCAGTGTTCTAGTGGAGACCTTTGCATCTAGGGAGGAAAAATTTCTAAGAGGGATCCAGCTGGTGGAAGGGGAAACAGGGTTGCTTGGCCTTGTGCTGGTGTGGTAATGAGGGATCTCAGTATGGGATATGTATACACAGGTTCCCTTAACTCCTGGATGGTGTTGCACCCATATAAATCTCTTTTTGTGTGGATCCAGGTCCCAGTAACACCATCGCTGGAAGATGGTACACATTGTGGAGGTAGAATGTCCCATATTTCAGCAAGATTGAATTGAATTGGGAAGGAAAGAAGTGAGACCGTAGGGTCCTGGTGCTGGGGGCTGGCAGAGTAGGGGAAATAGGAGGGGAAAATTGTGATCCTTCTGAAGGGATAGGGCAGGAGGAAGGTGCTGGGGGTGTACCTGGGGACCTATGATCTAGGTACAAGGAGGATACAGAGTGATGCAAGGGCCTCCATGGGCATGCAGACCCCAGCAGACTGGCAGAAATGCCAGCAATTTTCCTTCTTACCATCCCTGTCCTGTCCCTGTGCTCCTTACACTTCCAGCAGGATGGGAGAGCGAGTGTTTCTGGTGTTTAACTGGTCACTACCAAGGTGTTCATTGCTGTGAACAATACTGTGAGGGTATTGAAGCTCCAGACAGCTGTCAGTCACTAAAACCATTCAAAAAATTATCCTGCTGTGTATGAACCAGCCTGACATTGGAAAGGCTTTTGTCTGCCCAGGGCAGCAGAGCAGGCAGGGCTGCAAGCAGGAAACTCACCTCGCTTCCTCCCCCTCAGGATATTTGTGACCAAGGTTTTATTGCTGTATGTGTGCAAAGTGGTCAGGGTCGAGGAACGCAGGCTGTGCCCCTGTTTGCTGCTCATTTCCACCATTTTACCCAGGCATCAATTTTCCAGCCCTACAGAGCAATACATTTCCAGTCATACAGAGGTATGAGGTGTACCCTAAGGGACAGAAGATGTAGGCGCAAGTTTCTTCAGTTCAGTAGCCTATATCTATGTTTTTTATAAGCCAGTTATTTTTCATTATCAATTTCCACTCAAAAAGCAGAAAACAGGCAGTCTGCATAAGCATCACTCAATGCAGTAGCAATTCAATTAACTATAAACTCAGTAACGTAGAAATAGAGTAGCAAAGGGAGTGATCTTTCTTCTATGATGCCTTTGAGGGCCACACAAATTTCTAATGCAATTTTAAATCCTCTGAAATCAAGCCTTGAGAAAAAATGCTGCTCTTTTGTTACATGTAAAAGAAAGAAAAAACTCTTCAAATCTTATTAGAAAAATAAATCTGTCTGAATAAGCTCTATTCTCCATTCCTTGCCTCCAGTGACACAACCATATATCATAAGGTGAGCTCTGTATTTTGATCCCCAAATTAAGTAAATTACTTCTAATAAATTGGTTAGTCACAAGCACAGTTTAGCTGGAAGTACCACTTGCATTCTTATAATTACCAGCATTAAATTTCCCAAAGAATTGTAAGAGGAAAGTCTCTACATTTTCTGCTTGCTAACTCCTTGGAGTGTTTGATACTGTGGAAAATACTGTAAATGCTTTCCAAGTATTTCAATAATTTACATTTTCCACCTTTGGTTTTCAAAGCTCTTTTTGAAGAAGGGCAAACAATGAAAGAAAATGAAAAATAGTTTTGGGAGAGAGAAAATTAAATCACATGCATGCTCTTAAAAAGTATCAGAGGGAAAGAAAGGCAAGCAGCTTTTACAGAAAAGAAAGCTGAGAAGTGCAGAGCTTACAGAACCAAGTTTGAGAAGGTATTTTCAGTACTTTCAGTACTACAAGAAAGGCAGGGACAGCCTTTTTAGCAGGGCTTGTTGCAATAGGTCAAGGGGTAGTGGTTTTAAACTGAAGAAAGGTTGATTTCAATTTAATAAAAGGAAGAAGTTTTTTATAATGAGGGTGATAATACACCAGAACAAGTTGCCCAGAGGGGTGGTGGATGCCCCATCCCTGGAAACATTCAAGGTCAGACTGAATGGGGCTCTAAGCAACCTGATTGACCTGAAAATTTCCCTGCTCATTGTAGAGGGATTAGAGTAGATGGCCCTTAGATGTTCCTTCTAACCCAATCTATTCTATGATACTATGATAAATGCCTTTTTTAATCCAGCAAAAAAAGAAAAGCATTTTGCAGACAGCTTCTGGGTTTACCAGCCCTATGATGGATGCCCATGGTCCCATAGACATTAATACAATCACAGAATCAAAGAAGAGTCAATATTGAGACATTTAAGGTCTTCAAGTCCAGCTGTCCACCTGACACTACCACTGTAATCCTTAAGCCACTAAACCATCACCCGGGGCCACCCAGGCCTCTAAAACACCTCCAGGCATGGTGACTCTGCCACCTCCCTGGGAAACCTATTCCAATGCCTGACCACCCTAAAAGTGAAAATATTTTTTCTAATATCAAACCTGAATCTCTACTCTATCAGTTTAGGGCCATTTCCTCAGGTCCTCTCACTGCAGGCACTGTAGAAGGAACCAGTCCCCACCTCACTACAGCTTCCTTCCAGGTGGTTGTAGAGAGTGATGAGATCCCACCTGAGCTTTCTCTTCTTGAGACTAAACAAACCCAGCTCCCTCAGCTGTTCCTCATAAGACATGT
Source organism: Aleadryas rufinucha (assembly GCA_013397815.1). Classification (NCBI taxonomy): domain Eukaryota; kingdom Metazoa; phylum Chordata; class Aves; order Passeriformes; genus Aleadryas; species Aleadryas rufinucha. The sequence goes on along the minus strand of VZTH01019450.1, from coordinate 532,114 downwards.
TTTCTACTCCTTTCACAAGCCTTCTTGCTCTTTGCTGGACATGCTACAACACCTCAACATCATTTGTAAAGTGAGGGCCCAGAACTGAATGCAGTGCAGCCTCACCAATGCTGAGTACAGGCCAATGACCACTTTCCTGATCCACTGGCCTCACTATTCTTGAAACATGCCAGGCTGCCACTGGCCTTCTTGGGCACATATTCAGCCAGCTGTCAACCAGCACTCCCAAGTCCCTTTCTGCAGAACAACCCTCAAGCCAATCTTCCCCCAGCCTGTAGTGCTGCAGGGGGTTGTTGTGACCAAAGTGCAGACCTGGCACTTCACCATATTGAACCTCCTGCAGTTGTGCTCAGCCCATTGACTGGGTCTGTCCAGGTCTCTGCAGAGCCTTCCTACCCTCAAGCAGATCAGTGTTCCCACCCAGCATAGTGTCATCTGGAAATTTACTGAAGGTGCACTCAATCCTCTTGTCCAGATCATCAACGTAGATGTTAAATGCGACTGGCCCCACAGCTGAGCCGAGGGGAGCACCGCTAGTGATTGGCTGCCAAGTGGATTTGACTCCATTGACCACAAATCTCTGGGCCTGGCCATCCAGCCAGTCTTTTACCCATCAAAGAGTCCACCTGTCCAAGACATGAGCAGCCAGTTTTTCTAGGAGGATGCTGTGGGAGATGGTGTCAAACACTTTATTGAAGTCTGGAGAGACCACATCCACAGTCCTTGCCTCATCCACCAGGCAGGGCCACCTTGTACTAGAAAGGCTCTGACAAGGTCACCTTATCATTCAGAGTTCTGAAGACACATGCTGTGAAAATGCCTGTGTGGGGGAACAAGTGGCTCAGGACCAGGCAAAAGGGAAAGGTTTCCTGCTGCTTCACCCACAGCCCTGCAACACCCTGATGTGTGCTGGGATCAGTGCTTGGGCTTCGGTTTGCAAAATGGAATGGTTTTTGTTGCATCCTGGTAGGGGTTGTGAGCCCCAGGCAGAAGACCAGGGAAAAGTAAGGTCAGAGGAAGGCTGAGTGAGGCCTCTGTTGTGCTAATTTTGGTGAGTTACAGCCACAACTATACCTTGGTGTGTCCAGATCCTGGTTCAGTTCTTTTGTGTCTCCACTGACAGCTCACCAAGGCAGGACAGCCCAAAGCTGCTTTGAACTCTGCATGGTGAGTTTATCTTAGGCTGTTCAGTACTAGTGATGGTTTCTGTGAGTCCCTTACCATAAAGTGAAAGACATTTATGGTCAGTGAGAAACATCTGGCATGCTGTGCTTGTGCAACACACTTGCAGGGGGAACAGAGGAGACGATCCTGATTCACACCAGTATAAGAGGAGGAGGTGTCAGGCCTGCAGAGACGCCTAAAATGGTGCGTTCCCCTCCTGAGTGAGCTAATAAAGTAGGAAATCAAGCTGTACCAGCTGCAAGGTGAAATATTGCATGCTAGCCTGTGTTACAGCTCCCTGGCTGCCTTGGCTGTTTGCTGCAGTGTGCTGGAGCAGGGGAGCTGCTGCTGCCAGCCCAGGTGAGCTGTAAATAGCAGCTGCTGAGGCCTCTGGTGCAGTGGTTCTGTGCACAGCCCCTGCTGTGTTTGGTGAGCTCCCCTTCCACATGTCCTCCTCATGGGCTTTCTGCCATGCAGCCGTCACTGCTGTGGATTAGGATTACTTATCTATATATACTCTGAATCACTGCTTAGAGAAGTTACCTGACAGGAGACCATCAGAGGCTCACTTTGTCTCTTTTGTGGCAGTGCATGAGAAAGCCTGTAAAGAACCTGCAAGTGATAACTACAATTGTTTCCATCCAACTATTCTAGTCCAGATAAGCAGACACTAATTTTTTTGGAAATTACATTTTAAAGATTCTGCTGCTTTAAAGTGAATTTCTTTGGTCTTCAGAAAATTAATGCTTTATGGCTTTCTTTTCTTAATTTTTTTTCCTCAATGAGTGAATACCTTTCATCATCTAGAAAAAAGTCAATGTACAAAAATGAGTAAGAAAATTGAAACAAGTCCTGATTTGTATGGAATAAATAAATAGGGTTAATTTGTGGAAAGTAATTGTTTAGTTTTTTAGTCTCTTTCTTCATTTGTTTCTTTTCACATGCAGGCATGGGGAAAGGAATTAGTGTTACTGTGAGAGATGTATTTTGCCAAACAACTCTGGCTAGCTATGGGAAGTTCTAAGTAAACTCCCTGTTAATTTGTTTCACGTTTCCAAGGCTGGACTTTCTGCAGGCCACAGAGCTGGGGCACAAAATCAGGGTGGTGTCTGCTAAGGATCCAAGAAATGAAAGACAACAGATAAATTGAATTCAAAGGACATCTGCACAGCTGTTTTTTCCATCATCACCTCTGCTCTTCTACAAGAGTGGTTCATGCAAATTAAGACATACAAACACGAAGTGCTCAGAAAGTGGGTGATCAAGAGCTTAGCCTTCCTTCACCTGTAGGAAACTGGTACAAATGCTAGACTTCATTTATTTCTCTCTTGATTTTTCTATTTCTTGAAGAATTTTTGAAAACATTCTGTTATGTCTTTGATGTTTCATCTGTAGGAAATCGGGACAGTGCAAGTGAACCTCCATGGACTCAGCTGGCATGAAGAAGATGGAACTTAGGAACTAGATGTTAGTACGTGGGCTGGTATTTCAGAAGACATTTGCACCATCCTCACTTCTTCCATCAACTGTTTTATAGAGTGGAAATCAGCTGGTTGGACTAGGAGCTGTCTCAGGCACTCATCAGTGGGAGAGTGCAAGTGCTGTGTGCATGTTCTGTGCCATAAACAGCTGATGGAGAGTGTGTAATTTACTGCTGTCAGTGTGGCTATTGTTTCTAATCTACAAAACTACAAAAAGTTTTGGAACAGTTTTATGCACAAAATTGCGATGAGAGACTAACCTTATCCTGCAGCACCCAAGCACTTGGCCTTGGTGTTCTCCTTTCTCAACTTTTCACATGTTCTATGACTTGGCCTTATCTTAAGACTCTGCAGATGAAGTCTTTGCAAATTGCAATTAATCATTTTGCTGTTGCTTGCAAGGGAATAGGATTTCTGTCTCATATCTCTAGCATAAAGGGATGACCTTTCCTCCCCTTGCTCCAAGGGACAGACATAAACACGTAAGCAAGGGCATGATGGAGAAGAAGAGGGGATGTTTCCTCTCTGAGACCCTCTGTTTCTCCGTCCTTCAGTACTGTGGGGAGAAGCTGTAGGGAGGCTGCAGGCCTGATCCTGGCTGCTTGGGTGTGGCAGGAGGAAATGGGGAAGACCAACAGCTAGCTTTTTCCTCAGTCCATCAACAACAAATCTTACAGGCCTGGTCATGTCCTGATATTGCAGTGGCCATAAACACCTACGTTGAGTTGTTACTTGGGGCTGTGAGGAATTTCATCCTGGGTTTGCAAGGGTTAATATTTGTGGTGACTATTTCTGAAAGAAGGTATCCATGGTGGGGATTGTTGTAGTCACACAGCTTCTTTATCACAAGGTTTTACACAGTGAGGCTGAGGATTGGAGAAGTGGTGCAAGGAATTTGAACCAAAGCCCTGAATTTTCATTATTCCAGGCAGGCAAAGGAGTTCTCTCTCTCGCTAAATGATATTTAGGGGTTTCTGCAGCTGAATGCCATTTACAAAGACAACATTTCAAATGAATAGCCCTACACATATTCTCCATGGCTGCCATATGAATAACTATGAACACTTCTCAATCTCCCTCTTCCCACTCCCCTCTCCCACCTCAGCTAAAGCACAAACACTCATTTCAAGGCTAAAGATATACTCTTAAATAACTTCTGACATTTCTTTTTTGCTGCCTAATGAAGGCTGGGTTGATGACCTAGAGAGAAGTTTTATATAAGCCCTTGCTGAGATGTCGTCATAGGATCGGAAGTGGGCAGCACTAACAATAGTCAGCATTTGTCTCTGGAGTTTATTTAACTGCAGGTCTGTATGTCTGCATGTCTGCATGGCATACAGGGCTTTGTTGTATTGGTTTTGTGCCTCAGTGATGTGTCATGGTCCTGAGGACTGCGGGGTTCAAAGAGCAAGCCACACTGCTGTCCCCGCTGTGCCAACAAGGGGTTTCTGTGTGCCCTTGTTCGGAGGGAGATGTCCCATCAGGGACGTGCCAGCTGTTCCTCTTGGCTTTTCCAACCCTTTCAAAACACTTTTACACTCTGCTTCTTCCATTAATTGGATTATTTGTTTTTTAAGCTTGTTTTTGAGGAAGTCAAATTGACCACGCCTGGTTAACAAAGCCTGAAATAATTGTGAGTAAGTAAAAGCAGTGCTGAAGGAGGAGGCCAGCCACACAGACCAGGCCAGTTTCCTGGCCCTGTTGAGAGTACTTAATCCTTGCTGGGTTTATCCGGGTGTCATGGAAGGACACCTGGATGGCAGCCAGAGATGGGAAGCACATCCCCTTGCTACCTAGTCTGGTCGTTCATCCTCCATTTGTAACCTGGGCTAATACAGGGATTTACAGACAACAGGAATGAGCTGGTTTTCTTGTGGGGTGCCTGGAAAAGCTGTCTTTGCTGTATTGGCCCTAACCTAACAAATGAAAATGCTCAGCTCAAAATGAGGGCTTCCTACTGTTGTCTGTAGGTAAGGGTGGCGGGACATTCTGCCCTTTGAAGTTCAGGTAGCTGAGTGAGAGGCAGGAAGGCTGCGACACCAAGAGGTAAACCTACTGTTGTGATTAAGCAGAAAAAACAATTTAAACGTCTCTGATGACTGCAACTGCCCAGACAATAGCTAGTTTTTACTTCTCTTACTATATGAAAAAATAAGATAAACCTATTTTTTTTTTATGGCAGAAGTTCTTTGGGTACATTCTGCTACTCAGAGAGCAATCAAATTCTTCAGGATTAGAGGCAGCTGAGGCATGTCATCTTCGTCAAAACCTTTGGGATCTACAGCTGAGAGACCATATGTTTAGCATCCTTAGACCTGACTGTGCCCACTGAACTACAACTGAACTTGCTGGGTAAAGTACTATTCCAAATTTGGCAGATGGAAGCATTAGGGAAGTCTTTAGGCTCTTTGGCAGATTCACTGAGTGGGTCTTATTTGGAAATGATAATTTATAAGGCCAGAAGTATCATTCCAGGTGTAGACTGTGGCAATATAACTAATGTTGTTAGCTTCATTTCTATTGCATGTACTTGTAAAGGGGAGAAGACCCCAAAACCCATGTTGTCTTTACAGGAGAAGTTCAGGGAGATTACTCTCAGTAGTGGTTTTTTGATGCATATACTGGACCTATTCTTTTCTGCTAGCATGATAAATGTTTACAGGGCTCTTTGTACGAGAACCTGGTAAGAGCTAACCTTGTGGGAATTCCCCATGTTTTGCTATTCCATGGTGATGCTCCATTTTCATAGCAGATTGGGTGAGAAAAAGCATTTGGCAAAAATTGCTCTCTTCATGGTAAGAATTCTTACTGGAAAGTGTTTTGGTGGTGTATTCACCCCTGCTGACTTTCTGATTGTTGGCTGTGCTCTTCCTCATCTGTTGCCAAAGCACCTGCCGATAATGCATATTGGGTTATTATGGGATGTGCCAATAAAACAAGCTGAAAACATGAAGCTTGAAACACGGGATTTCTGTTAGACTGGAAATGGGGAACTGCAATGCTGCTTCTCCCAAGGTCATGGTGAATCAACAGAGATGTGGATGGGCACCACCAACCATTACAGAGAGCCAGTGAGTGGGACATAAGCAAACAGGAGATCTAAACTAACCTGAGAAAGACCCAAGTGTGCTAAACACTGCTGCAGCCCAGGAGCTGATAGAGCCTTCCTCTTATTTGTTCTAATGTCTGATGTCAAGCTTCTTGGCTCTTTTATCAGCACACATACCTGTCTAATTATCCTAGTGCTAGCCAGGTCTTTTCTCACAGCCCACTAAGAGTCACATTTTCTCACACTTCCCTAGTCCATGTTCTTCACCTCTTGTAAAAATTCTGATTTCCTTCAGAAGTCAAAATACTTAAGACTTTCTTGTGAAGAATGTATAGCCTCTTTCAAAGAATAAGGTGTATCAGCTTTCCAAAGTGAATGTTTTCCCTTGCCAAGACTCCAAGGGCGTGGAATGATCTGGTAATAGCTCCTCCAAATTGTGGGGAAATATGGGTCTCATCTCTGGAGCTAAGAACTTAAACTTTCAAATTCTTGAACTGGTCATTTGCCTGGGATGATTTTTTTCTGATAGAACACACAATAATGTGTGTCAGCTGAGGTACTCAACTGACTTTCAGCAAAGAAAGCTGAGGGCTGGATTGTCAGGTTACATGGTATCAGCCAAAGATGAGTTAAAGCCCATTTTCTATTCCATTTAAATCCCTGTATAGGCTAGATGATTACCTAGCTTGTTCTCAGAGATGGTAGTGTTGTTCATTTCACACAGCAGTTTACCAGTGGTGCAAATCATGCCCTGAGTTCTCCCAATTCACTGTATGAACATTAATGTGATATGACTCCATTAGAAATTTGTCTTTGGCACATGATAAAGCTTTGCCAGGTCACATCACAAAGAGAGCTCATGCTCTCGTTTGTGCTGCCAGATACCATTCCTGACTTCACACTTTGTTTTGCAAATACTGTGGCAGATGTGACACATAGCGGTGCGTTGTGCTTGGGCAGCTTGCAGGGACCTTGTGCTGGACCCCTCTGGCCACACATGCACCCTCCAGGACCATCCCAGCTTTGCTCTAGCAGTGGCTCTTTCCAGCAGCCAGGCTGGCTGGTGTACAGTGTCAAAGGTTACTGAAGGCTGTCAAATATCAGTGAGGGAGGGCATTTATTGCAGTGATTTTTGTAAGTCCTTCCACTCTCCTTTTACTAGGTTACATCCTATTACATAATTAAATGCTGTGTGTTTGTTATCCCCAGAGGGCTTTTCTCATTCACTGAGCATCAAAGAAGATGATTATTGGCACAGACAGCCGGTAGTTCTTTTTTTTAATTTTTATTATTCAGTGTGCCCCTGTTTTTTCTATTAGCAATGGGCTTATTACATTTCATTTAGTAATTTTCTTATTGTTCTATGTTCCTACTGTAGTACTATTTGGACATTCTTTGAATCTTATATTTATTCTTGTGCTTCTCCTGCACATCAAGACGTTTTCAGTCTTGCTTCCTTTTTATGATGATACAAAAATAATCCAACCCAGAAGAGAAAGTACTTTAGGCAGTATGTGTTAAATACACATGTGGGTACTCAAAGCTATAGAGGCAAGCACCGGTCCAGATGACAAGCTTCTGCTCTCTCCTGCAGTCAGTGCAATTCAGTTACCTCTTTTAATCTCAGTGTGGGTATATGAAGCTCTTTAAGAGTCTTCTAGGCACAAAGCTTCTTGCGGAATCTGTGAATATGAGTATCCAGTAGTACCTTTACTCCATTCTTCTGGAGAAGACCATGTTTTCAGTTTTAGCCTGCTTCATCTGGAATCACCTAATTGCCATCTCCGAGGAAGCAGGAATATATGCTGATCATGAGGACCTTAGAGGTATTTTTTCCCAATTGCATGAGATTGTAGCTTTTCATATTCCTTCATCATCAGTGCAGGAAGGGATTAGGCACTTCAGACCAGAACTAAACACAGAGCTGTTTTACCCTGCAGGCACCTTCACTTTGGTCTGCAGAGTTCCTGAAGTGCTTGCAAAAATCCTTTGTATCTGTTGATTTACTGAGACGGTTCAGACTCCACGCTTTCAGCAATTTGAGAGGTAGGCAGAGGCACATACACAGCATTGCAAGAAAACCTGGTTTACCAGGCTGGTTTGAAAACAGAGCCAAGGTAGTGTTACCAACCCTTTTCATTATTGCCTGAGGTGAAGCTATTCACCAGGGTAGCAGCAGAGCAATGCTCTCATTGAACCCTATCCTCGGGAAGGGGTTTTGCCTCCATCTGTCTCTCCTGAGGAAAGTTCTAAACCATAGGCCATGTTTGGATGGCACACTCTGGGTCTCTGTGATTGTGTCAGTCTGTGCAGCCAAGAATGAAGAACTTAAGGGGTGAAGAGAGAGCCTGCAAGGGGGTGCAAGCCTGAGTGGTTCACACTGTAATAAAATCACTGTGTTAAGGAGGGGGGGATGAAGGGTTTCTTGTTTTCTGGTCCCTGCTACAAGAAATACTTTTACATGAGTCACTAGATAAAAATGCATAACAGCACTGAGAACAGGGACTGGACTGGAGTAGGCTATCCCACTCCCTCCAACTACACACTCAAACTATTCATGTTTGCATTAGAAATGTCAAAGCTATTAAGAAATGCTGTTGTGTATCTCGATGTGCCAACATCCTGAAGGGTTTTCAACTTGGCAAAAATGCTAGCAAGGGAAAGGTGGGCCAAAAAGGTTTTCTTGGCATAAATAAACAAAGGATTATGACAATTTTTTCCCTCTCCCCAGTCCAGAAGAGGCTAATTTAAAATGTGGAAATTGAATAGAAGCAATCCTGAATTAACTTAATTGTTTGAACTCTGTAGCCCCAGTGAAAGGGTTGTGTCAGTGACAGGGATGTTGGTAATCCACTTGCAAGGCTGGGTTGTACGTGTGAGTATTAATAACTGCACTTCATGATTAATAACTGCAGTGATTTTGGTATAATACTGATATGTTGGTAATTATGAATAATATTGATAATAAGAAGTAATCAAGTAAGATCTGATGAGATTTTGATACACATGAATTATGTGGCCATTAAGAACTCACCTGCTGAGTGTACTAATCAATAGCTAATCAAAACAGTTGGGAAATGGTTGGAAATTAATATGTAGAGTAGCTAAAGGCATAATTTAAAGGCTGCCTTAAGGGCTTCAAGCATTTTTCAAGGTGACTTCATCATGCTCAGGTACATTGTTTTCGGCAGGTTGCTTTAGCAATGTCAAAAAGGCTATGATTACAGAAATTGATAATGAACAGCTAGCAAGGAGTTTTTGGGTGGGTTCCTTGCACCTAGGGTAAGATCTCTGTCTCAGATACTGTGGGAACAAGCCAGAAAATGCTGACAGCATCCTTCAAAAATGGTAGAATTGGTTGGCCTACTACCTACTGCCAGATGGTGCTATAGTTTTGGTATGCCATACATGAAAACAACCCCAACAATTACAAAATCTCACAGTCTAATCCAGGGCTGATCAAGAGAGACAGGAGGAGCCTATAGGCCAGAATTTCTGTGCCAAAGGGAGAGAGATCTAAATATTGTTCTCCTGCCTCATGACAAGAGACCATTTGGACACTAGCAATAGACATGAGATCTCTTTTGTGCAGGCTGGCACTAAGCCATTCAATACAAACCACATTGAAATAGGCTCATGGCTGAGGCAGTGGGGGAACTAGGTCCTGTTATGCAGCCCATGTGGACTGCCTGCTCTGTGCCTTCACAAAATGGGAAGAGGCATCACTAGGATGGATGTGCCCTGCCTTTGGTACACCCATCAGCTTTTGGCATTAGGAAAATGTAAAAATACAGTATTGTTAAAGAGAAGGCACTGGCAGAAGGTAGTTCTTTGCTTCGTCAAGGTGAGTAGGACCTCCCTTGTAAGATCATCTCAGGTGGAGAGCGTTCAAACCTGCAATTTTCCAGAGAAGCCTCCTTGCCATCAGAGTATCAGTCAGGACAAAAGCCTTCTCACACCTCTGCTGCTAAAAATCACCAACTGTAAAAGAAAATCCAAGGCTGTGAGGAGCAGCAAGGTTATGGGGAGAACTCATTCGATTCTGGGACTCTCTATGTTGTTTGTACTTCATTCTTGCTAAGTAAAAATCATGAAACCCCCCATCCCTCTTCAGCATACTTACTCCTTGCTGCTTGTCTCAAGCTGCCAAGACCTTTGCTCCTTTCTGACTGGGAGCATTGGCTCAGCAGGCTGAGGAGCCCATCTGTGGATGCAGCAGCAGGGGCCAGCCTCGTCTGGGCACATGAGAGACCACAGACAAGGGGAGGAAATCCAAGACACAGAAAAAGTGTTTTACAAATGGATTTGTGTTGATTCCCACACTTAAAATGCTGATGTGCATTCAGTTGCATGCACTCGTGTAATGGATTCTCGTGTAAAGGCAGACCTTTTTTCTGCCTTTAGCCACTTGCTGGTGTTGTGGGTATAGCTACAGGGCACTGATGCTTTAGGGCTGGAGGCTTTTTTACCTGAGTAACTTTAGTGACAAATGTGCTCCTGCTGTTACTGAACCTGGAGCACAGGTTGGTGTCTGCAAAGACATCTCACGAACCTGTGAAACCAGCTGTTCTGCTCTGCAGCTGTTCGGTCCTGTGGTGTTTCCATGTATCCACAAAGGACTGGAGCTGTTGGCCTTGCAGGAGAGAGGTCTTGGGTGGTCCAGGAAAGGTTTTTTCTGTGTTGTCTGTTTCTAGTTGTCTTTTCAGCAGGTATGCATCCTTTGACTCCTGGCCTCTTGCTCCTCTGCTGATCTGGTTTCCCCCCTCTTACACTTTTCCTCTGCTCTGCTCCTATTCTGGCTTTGTCACACTCCCTCCTCTTCCCCCAGTCTAACCTCATGTATGTGCTTAATGGTGAATGAACTATTAGAGATTTCAGCTGGACTTTGGGACACTCTTGGAAATGGCCTTGTGCTCTGCCTGCCTCCTTGTCTTTTTCACATCTTTCTATGTCAGAGTCTGAATCCTGCAGGTCAACAGCATTTTTGCAATACAGCAGGGCAAGAATTTTCTCTAGATATCTGTAAATTAGCAGAAAAACAGATTAAAAGCCAGGCTGGCACCTACAGCCACCGAGTGCCTCTGGGCAGGTGTTGGGCACACCTGTGGCTGTGGGTGTCTCTGAAATGCAGTGGGACTGCACGGCACTGCTGTCTCTCTGTGGAGCAAAACCCGAGCACTTCCAGCAGTGAGAAGTCTCAGTCCATCATGGTTACTAAGGTGGATTTTGTGTTACACTTAGAAGCTTTCAAAACTGTGTGCTAGCTTTGGCTAGCCCAACCTGGCTTCATCCAGCTGCTACAGGATTTTGCACCAAACAATTTCATCTCTTTCTGCAGCTACAGCATGCACTTTATCTGGAAGCAAAATGTTTACTTATTTGCCTTTAATTATTTATGGTAATGAAATAGCATCCATATCTCAAAATTTTCCAGAAAAATGAATACTCATGTAGTTCAGACCTATGACCATGAAAGAAAGCACAGTTCCCCAGTGTTGCTTGTAATGTTTATTTGTTTTTAACTTCAAAACACAGGTGATTTTCTCAAAACAAATAGAGTAATGGGGGAAATGGAGGTGGGTTCTCTTTGTAACTTTCCCAAGAAACACATCTGGAAGAGCATATTTTTGCAAAACAGCTACATTTCAGCACACCCAGACAGCAAGATTTCAAAATTTCATAAATAGCAGAGGTTAGCAAAGAGTGTTGCTGTTTTTTTCTTTTTTTTTTTTCCCCTTCTTTTTCCCCTGTTTAACTTGCAAATGGCACTAAATGAACCCACAATTTCCATGGCTAACACAGAGACATTTTAAAAGAAGTCTTTGAGTATGCAGTTACTTTTCAAGATGGGCAATTATGAAGACATACCTCCTAATTTTGATTCTGTAAAATAAACTTGGTGATATAATTGTAACAGCTGGTAGTCTGGCAACTGATTTAGGCCTACAGCACACTTATTTAAATCACTGTCCTTAGTTGCTACTTAGTTGGGTTTACCTAAAAGTCACTTTTTACCCATAGGCAGGTAGCAACACTTTCTTTAGAAGCAACAGTGAAGTGTTGGATTATATTTTGTAAATAGCTCTGATGCCACAGCTCATCAGTACTCTTAAAACCTAGGTGTCAGTTTTGGTTTCATTGCCTGTACATCTCTTGTTCCACCTTGATAGAAAGGTAGAGAAATAATCAGTTTGGAGACAACCAGTAAAATCAAAGGCCGGCTTTCTTGAATCAGAGTGCTAGAGCCAGGCCCTGCTCACCAGGAAGGTCAGGGGAGGTGGAAATAATTCTGCAAACCAGTGAGGAAAAGTATGAAGCCACTGCTCAGACTACAGTGACTAGAAAATACCAGGCTAGCATTTTCAATATATTACAACTCCTAGTCCTTGCACAGACACACACAGAGTCAGGCACAGGCTGTCAGAAGATGACCTATGAAGGTGATCTATGAAGACAGGCTGAGAGCTGGGGCTGTTTAGTCTGGAGAAGGCTTTGGGGAAACCTTACAGCAGCCTTCCAGTACAAAAGGGGAGCCTACAAGAAAGATGTAGAGGGACATTTTACAGGTGATAGGACAAGGGGGAAAGACTTTAAACTGGAAGACAGTCGGTTTAGATTAGATATTAGGATGAAAATCTTTACTGTGAGGGTGGTGAGGCATTGCAACAGGTTGCCCAGGGAAGCTGAGGGTGCTCCACCCATGGAAGCATTCAAGGCCAGGTTGGATGGGGCTTTGAGCAACCTGGTGTAGTGAAAGGTGTCCTGGTCCATGGCACAAGGGTTGAAACTAGATGATCTATAAGATTCCTTCCAACACAAACTATTCTCTGATCCTGTGATCAAACACACCCCCATGAGGTCTCTGTGGGGCCTGGGAGGCCCATGGTGGGCACACCTGGGTGCCCTGCAGGGAGAACATGGCTTTTTCCACCACCTTGCAGCCTTTGCAGCTGTAGCAGCTCCACAGCAATCTCAGCAGGGCCTGTCTTCTCCTACAGCCACAGCTGTGAAGCACCACTGAGTTAAAACAATCATCTATGGCTGTGTCCGTTAAAGAGCAAAAGACATTTGGAAATGTAGTCCAGAACTGATAAAATTTGGATAGCAACATATTAGTTATTTTTGCTAGCTAATGCCTGCTCTCCTGAAATCAATCTTTCTTTTCCTGCATGCATGTGAAAATGTTTCTATGTGTTTCTGGCACTGGGTGTGCTGCCCACATTGTAATGTTCTTTGTAGCATTTTGTACCTACATAGAAGGAAAATATCACTTTACCATCTGATTTGCTTGAGTTGTATAGTCATCAGTGCTACAGCAAGAAACAGATGGAACGGGAATTAGTAAATTACTCAAGCGCTGCTCTGTAGAGGGTCTTCCTGAACACAAAGTGTGTGCATTAAGCAGCCACAAAACTTACAATCTATCACATTCAATATCAGGGTTGTTGGATGGAGTATCGAAAAAACCAAAATACACTTCCCTGTTTACTGGTGGTGGGGTGTTTGTTGGACTTCCCACCCCGGAATCAGGGCTTGGTGCAGGGCGCATTTCTGCTGCATACTTCTCTTCTTTCTGAGAAGGCTGGGGCTGCTTTGGTTTGAGGTTTTTGAAACGCTTGAGCTTCACAGGGTCCTTGACTTCCTTGGCACAATGGAACAGGATGAAAATGTCCCTTCGAAATTTGGAGCTCATTCCAAAGTAGATAATGGGATTGTAGAAGCTAGCAGACTTAGCAAACAAACTGGCAAGGATGCTGGTAAGGTTGGGCACAGGGTAACCATAGGCAGACCATATAGAGATGACAGCATATGGTGACCACGCAATAATGAAGGCTGTGCAAATGACAACAGAAACCTAAAAGACAGAAGAAGAGTAGTCTTAAATCTGTTCTGGAAGACTACATCAGGGAAGTAAAACACTGGGAATAGTAACTTGAACACTTGGCTGGAAGGGAAAAGTCCAGATTGCCCTGAGGGTATGGCTTACAGGAGAATATGGGCAAGCAAATGGTTTGCTTTGATACAGCCAGGCAGACCTAGGAGCTATATATTGAATTTTGGCATGGTGGTGTGGCTGAGAAATGCCTCATCTAACAGAATGAAAATAGCTACATTCCTATATGTTTATATGAATACACAAGGTTCCAGGTAGACTTAACTAAACTGAGTAAATTGAAATCTCCTCTCTGACTTCTGAGTATGCTCAGAAGTAATGTAACTTCTGAAAGAAAAGAGCATATGCCAAACCAAATTTTTGGGATTTGTGCTGTATAACCCACTCCAATTATATTTAGATTATTTTTCACATGTGATGTAACACCAATATTAACCAATAGACGCAGTAGAAATTTTAAATGAGTCTCATATTCTCACTGAGTTCAGACTCTGTCAGTAGAGTTATAAAGAAATGAAATGCAATTGATTGGTTTTGTTGTCTTCTGTTCTAGTTGAGACCAATTCTTGGAAAGACAGATTTCATTGAGATTAATCCCACTTGATATGAAACCCAAACTCACCCTGGTGACGTCCCGCTCTATTCTCCTCTGTCTGTCTGTGGGATCACCCAGTCCTGTCAGTGCATGGCTTAGTTTGACAGTATTGATAATTGACACATATGAGAAGACCATGACTGTGACAGGTAGGAAAAAACAGCAGATAAAAATGGAGATGATGTAGGACTTGTAGATTGTAGAGAAGTTGGCTTTCGCCCAGTCTATCTCACACGTGCCATACATGCGATCTGGAAAGCAAGAATATGTTGGTTAGCAATTTTAAAATATTTATCTACGTTTGAGAAATTAATTTATTAGTTAAAATGCTGTATTTTTCTTCTGTAGAGCACTACAGAATGGATTGATCTTCCTGATTTAATGAGACATGACATTACTTCCTACATAAACAATTTTTCAAGACCAGCTAGATTGTAACAAATTTTAATGTGTATTATCATTCTGTCGAGTTTGTATTGCCAGTGTAAATCCATAATGCACAAACTGTTGTTTCAGGATAGGAAATTGTGACACTTCATTTAAAAATAAAGGTTTTATATCCTTGAGTGATATGTACTCTTATTTGTCATAACGCTCTACATAGTAACTTTGTAAGATGGGCGCTGTAACAGCACAACAAGGAATTCCATAGACAATATGCCAAATGTAAAAAGTCACTACTTACATAACTAAGTAGGAAATAAAAATATTGAGGCTCCTTGAGGCAATGGAATTTCTACTGCAGTGAGAGACATGAGACCGAATGGATACAGCTAATGATAAAGATTATGAGAAGATAAAACATATAAATACTTAGAAAGAGATGAGACCTTTTGATAAATGGGAAACACACAGTCCTGCAACACAGAGATGCAGACTTTTAAAAATGAAGTCAGGCAGATTGCAGGGTCTACCACTAGCGAGACACTAGCTGATAAGGTACTTAAGGAAAAGGCAGTGGGAATAATGTGTAGTCTCTGGTTCAAATACTTTTACATATAACAGTTTACTTCTTCAGATCCCCTGGTATGTTTGTAAAGATGTCCTGATAGAAAACTTGAGTTCTATAACATTAGAGGGTTTTCTGTAGATTGTGAATTGCATATTTTCCTTTTTAAGTGGAAAAAGCTGGGGTTTTTTTTCTGACAGCTATGGCAACAAATTGAATTACAAATAAATGAAGCATAAATCAAAATTATGTAAGTCAAGTATTAACAGGTCCTGGAGATATATTGCAGGTGAAGACTACATGATGCAGCAGCAGATCTCTCCCTAACGTCCAGCGGTAGTTTTGAAGAAAAAAATTCCCTTAATTCCTCACAGGTGATTGGAGATTTAACCAGGAGGAATTAAATGAGCAAAAGCTTAAAATCTCTTTTCATGATTCTCATCAAAAAGAGCTTGGTATTTTTATCACCAAAAGCTCTAGGTTTTGCTGTCTGAATATGTCCTGGAATAGAAATAGATTTTTCTCTCCTTTGCCTTTTTCGTCAGTAGACCTCAAGATTCAAAAATATAACCATAAAATCTGGCTTAATTCTGGGTTTCTGTTTTTTAGAACTTTTGACTGAAAAATGAAACCAGCCTCCAGATGACAGGAAAAGAAAATCCTGCAGATTTTCCGCAAGTCAGAATTCAGAGCTATGTTTTCCCCCTCTGCAGGGACAAAACCAAGTGGCTTTCTCAAAAGTCAGTGGGGTCCTGGGGGTCCCTGATGATATTGTGTAGAAGTGAAAGGTCCGAGGCAGCCAGCTGTAACGTGCTGTTGTCTGCTGGTGCCTGCTGCTGGACCTGCCACTGCTGGGCTCCCACATCTCCATGGGTGCCCTCACTGGAGGTGTGTTTAGAGACAGCCCAGGAACCTGAAATTGCTGTGAGTCTCAGTAAGTGAAAGCACTCCTAGAAGTAGTCTTGAAAACCACTGTCAAGGAAATGAATTCAAAGTACAAACAGGGTCCACGGGGGCTCTTGAATGTCCTGACAAAGCAGTGTTGCCCAAAAAGTCCCTGGCTCCAGTTTAAGGCCAAAACCAGACATCAGAAGTCCCTCTATAAATGAAGAGCTGGTAGATTAATGTAAAAAAACACAGATCACCAGAAGATACACAGAAAATTACCAGTCCAAAACACCTAAGTTTATGACAGGTCCAGAGTGCAAAAATATGACATAAAATTCAGACAGTCTAATAAAAAGTTTGAATTTGTCTCAAACTAAAGGTCCACTGAGCCTAATATCTTGGGAGTATTTTGGTTCGTGAAGGATAGAACATTTAACCAACTGTAGGAATGGCTGCTTTTCTCACACCCATACTTCAAGGGTCCAGAGATACCTCAAAGATTAGGTACTTTGTGAATAAGAAAATATATGCACATAGCTGCTTCAGTAAGTCTCCATAGAGTTCATGATTTCTCAAAGAATGCAGAGGCCTACAGGATCCCGACAGGTAACTGCTGGACAAGGTCAGTCACATGATTTCAATTGTTGGGACTTCTGTATCATTACCATTTGTTCCTAGAGATTTGTTTTATTAATACTTATAGGCTTAAATTGAGAAAATCTCGCCATCTTTCCCCCATGAGAAATTTTCTGGTCTGGGAATATCCCTTAGCCCTTGAATTCCTGCAGTGTTCACTATACTAATTTTTTCCTATTTTAAATCCCTATCCTTTTTTGACATGGCCTTATCTTGCACCCTGATTCTTTCTTGGACTGACAGACTTTGCAAAGACTTTTAGTTCCTTTGCTATGTAAGTTTTCATATTTTCGACAAATTGTTTTGCCAAATCTTTCTGGCTTGTCTTATTATAGTTTCAAGTTTAACTTGCTGGAACTTGTGTTCTTTTCTAGTTTCCTAAACTTGATAGTTTTTGCAAGATGTCTTTTGATCGTTTCCTTTATCTCAGAGCTTAACCATGCCAAGTATTTCTAGCCTCTCTTTTTTTCATAGGCAATATGCACTTGGTCCACGCCTTTCCTGTGATATCTTCAAAAGAAACTCTTTATAGCTGATACCAAAGCAGGCAAAACTCTGTGCCTACGTCACACACGATGAATTATTTTCTCAGTTCCACTGATAATCGGTCTGGTTTATCACAAACAGCAAGAAAGAAAGGTAAGTATCTTTGTTAAGTGGAGAGGTGCCAATTATGTACAACTGAAAGATACTTGTTACCTGTATAACTGCCCCAGCCGAGCAATGGAGCTGCAGACCAGAAGAAAGCTGCTACCCAAATAAGAACCAGAGCCACCGACATGCTGCTGTTGCTGATGCAGTGACCTGCAATGGCATGCTTGGGTCAGAAAATAGTACTCGGAAAGGCAAACGTATCTCTCAAATCTAAATGCACTCCTACACCAGCAGCTAATAAGTAAAACACAGCTATTGAAAAAAAAAATAGAAAAATGCATATTCATTAGAAAAGTTTGATTTTGAAGGCATCTGTCAGGCTTATGTTGCCATTGAAGAGTGGAAATGAACATTTTTAAGCAGGAGACAATGAGTTTGTTGACCACTGTGGAATTAGCAAATTCTGTGTTAGACTTACAGTTCGCAATTTGTAAAATGCAGGAAACAGTTCTATTTTACATAGAAATGAACAAGATAAATCTAAATTTGAGGGATTTTCTTATTTGCTTCAAGGTTTTTCCCTGTTAAAAGGGACAAAATAGCCCAGACTGTATGAACCATTCGATACAAAAGATTCAGTCTGTCCTGCTGTTGCCATACACTGTAGTTACTGCTTCATTTATGTGGGAAATATTTATGCATCCACCAATTTCTTTTCATCAACATTTCTGTAATGTTACACTGGGTACTTGCTCACATTTACTTGAGATTCAAGCATAAATTATGCACATGATCGGATGGATATGTGGTAGAGGTTCACAAAAGAGAAATGTGGGTTTTAAATATGACTTCTTAGCATACAATGAATAGAAGATGTAGGATTATATCACAGCCAAATTCTATCAGCTCCAGCAGCAGTTTGTGCTGAAAGTTAACTTCAACAAGTCTATCATTACACCAAACTGCAGAAGAATTTTCTGTGGAAAAAATTACCTCCTTGCAGAAGTTCTTTTCACAGCAAATACTCCTTGTGCTAGTAAAGAGAATAACTCACCTGGTGCATCCTGTGTACTTACACATACTCTCCCTGCAGACATTGATAGGTTGCTGCCTGAAAGACGGTGCCAGCCAATTGTAACAAAGGCATGAAAACTGATCATACAATGTCCAAAGATTGGTGAAAAGAAGCCTAGGGATAATTTATGGCAGGTGTGGGTATAAAGAAGAGAGATTACGTAAGACTCTCAGTAGAAGTCAAAATTTTGAGCAGGCAGGAGGCCCAGGATAAATGGTGAGGAAATTTCTACTGATCCAGTGAAAGAGAGTGCCTGGGGTGAGCATGTTGATATAAAGAGGTATAAAGGGAAATTGATAGATGATGCTATGTTTATATGGACTTGCTGGTGAGGGCTTCACAGGGCAGGAAATTTTTAAAGGATTTCAGATCAGGTTTGTACAGCGGGACAATCATATATCCTCACAGAGGCATAACCAAAGGTTAATGAAAAACGAAGTTCAAAAAAACAGAGTGGTGAGTAAAATATCTGTAGCACCCGAGAGAGTAACGAACAAGGGTTGTTTGAGATATTCAGGCTACAGATCAACAGGGCACTAGAGAAGGAAGAAGTGTGGGTGTGAAGCTAGGGTGATGATGCTTTGCAGATCTGGGAGACAGGGACTATCCAAGCAGAGTTGGGTCATGGTCAGTTCTGGGGATGGTAGGAGTAATTTTCATCTGACATGGCATGAAAATGTCCAGGGGGAGTCTGGAGAGGCATGTGGGGATGTCAGTGCTACAAAAGTTGGAGGAAAGACCTGCAGACTGAATGTTCCCAGTGCCATCTAAAGGCATCATGATGCCTGCTATGCCTAAACCCTGGCAAGACACCCTGAAGAATGAAAATGTTTGCATGTGTGGCAGCCTTCTGAATGAAGGATCTGATGGTAAACTTCCCAAACATCATCTCATAGGAGATCAAATTTATTTCTGTGAGATCCAGACAATGATGTATCACTTAGGAGCAACATAAGTCATACTTTGAGGAATACAGAGGGTCAGGAGGACCTGTGTCGTCTTTGGCACAAGGATGAATTTACCCGTGGTGACCCAAGTGTACTTGTAATAATTTGGCTCTTACTGGAATTAACCCTGAAGGATTCTATGAAAACATGTTTGTAATGTAAATGACTGTATTATGTCCTGGTTTTCAATGCATTTAATTTATATTTAATGTAGCCTGAGTGACTGCTAATAGTGACTGGGAGAAATACAGATTTGCACCAGGTTCAGTGAAGGCAGAACTCTACTTGCCTTTATTCCTTACCTCTCTCAGGATGGCAGCCCTTGATATAGCGCGTCACACTGATCACTGTAAGGGTGTTAATGCTAGCCAGGCCAAAGAGAAGTGTCAGGAAGCCATCGATCTGAAAAACAAAGCAGTACAGGATGTTCTTTTACTGTAGAGAGTTAAGGGGGAAAAGAACCACAGGAATTTCTCCTGTCATTTTCATGTTAATGAACTCAAAGGTTTTTCCAGAAACCCAGCTAACAGGGAAATACAAAATGTCAGGTGCAGTTATCTTCTATAGGATCAGTGAGCAAGTAAATGTTCAAAAATTATGTAAGTGCTCTGTCATGTACATACAATAAGGAAGAAAGCACACCCTTATATCTATGCTTCCCTTAAATGACTTGCTAAATGAAGGAGAAAAACTTTGAACTGGAAAGAAAACCCCTGAACAGGCAAAAATGCCCTGGATGCAGCTGCCCTGCTTATACAGAACAAATATGCAAACTGATCCTAAGACATTTAGGCCAAAGAGGGAAGAATGTAGGAGGTGATGGGCTTGGCTGAGTGAGAAAAGTTTGGTTTTTTTTAAAAAAGAGACCCCAAAACCTAAATAGATCCAATAGACTGAGTCTCAGTGTCAGGTGCTCCTGGTTGCCTGCTATTTCTGAAGCCCTGATCCTCATCCCCTCGCTGTGACGCAGGCAGAGCCGTGCAGCTCTGTGGCTCCCGCTGACATCAGTGCCTCAGCCATATCCCAGGGTGGCCACAACTCTGTGAGCTTCATGTCCGGGTGTAACCAGGAAGTTCTGTCGACTGTAGCGGACATGGATGCAGCCATCTGCTCGGGAGCACGTATGGCTGGGAAATGATCCAGGCAAAATGCTGACGGCAGTCTTTTTTTTTTGGAATCTTGCAATTATATATTAAACTGTCCAGAGCAGAGGAGCTCTTGGAGGTGCCAGTTTTACACCTAGTGAAGCAAGAATATTAAGCAAGTGTCTCTGGACCATAACTTGGCATTGAAGTAGTGAAATTATCAGCAGAAAGGCACATAATTATGCTACAGGAACCAACTCTCTCTTTGTATGAATGGGCACAGCTCCTGTGGAATTCAGTTTATCCCAGCACTGAATCTGGGGCTTTAATCCAGGCTTAAAGCTCAGACCCTGGCAGATTGTATAAAATAAATTGGGTGAAGAGTTAGAAAAAGGACTGGTTAATCACCTCTTTCACTGGTGTTTTCTCTTACTACCAGTGCCCTCATATTGACTTTAAATACTTCTTATTGCCAGCTGTTACAGACCCACCACATTTTAAATGCATACAAGGCTTGCTACTGCAGCAATCTACACCCACCTGTGCTCCGATTACAATCAGCTCATGCTTGATGTATAAATGCAACCATGTTTAAAAAAAGACTTTCTTGGATGTCTCAGCTACTTGCTAGAAGCTGTACTTGGCTGAATTTGGCCTGCTGTGTGCTGTGGAGGTTGGTGAAAAACCGGGATATGTAAATGTGCTCCGCATTTCATTAGCCTCACTGGTGCAAACAGCTCCCGCTTCTCTATTTGCTCTAGCAGTGCTTCATAGAATTGCAGAAAACACAGTGGCCATAATCTTAAGGAATTGCATGAGTTATTAGATTAGAAAGGAAGTAGTGCTTCGACAGGGATGCAACTAAACACTTTGAAATTAACTCTAAAGAGCTATGAGATTGACTACTAAAAGAGCAGAACAGGCTTCTCACTGTATATCATAGACCTATGCTGAAAGCAGGGGAGTTTTTCTGAAACAGATCTGTTTGTCTTATCACTGGCAGATGTGACCATTTTTCTCTCACCCTCCTTCCCTGATGTCAGACCAAAGAGAGACAATTACATGAAGTGATTAGTTCAAACAGCCTTTGAGCACACCAACAAGGGAGGAAGGTGGGTCTAGAAATACACTCTTGTACTTTAACATTTAAGATGAAGCTGTCACCATAAAAAAGAAAAGCCTAAATGTTTTCTTTGGAGTGGTGCCTTGCTAATAAAATGCAGATTTATCTAAATCAACATAGTTCACAGGATTGAGCCATTGTCAGCACCACATCTTGTTTTCATACTATTTCATAACGGCATTTCTTCAGATCTTCTGCAGGTGTGGGGGCTACCACCAGAGATGTTACCAGGGCCAAATGATTTGTGAGTGGCTAAGTGGCAGCAGCCTCCCAGGGCAGCTGTCATTGCCCCCATGCTGGCCACAGGCTCGGTGGCTTGGGAACAGGTGACAGCGGGAAATGTCATGAAGCAGAGGGAGCTCTGGGGAAGACAAGAGCTCAGATGAAATGAATAAAGGAGGTAAATGGTGGCTCTCAAGCTGCAGAACATCCTGTACAGAAGTCACAGCACCTGGAACATGAAACCACGAGAGACCATCCAACAGGCTGCTTTAGGAGCATGATGCTCAGATCACTCTTGTCCCAAACTTTTATTGGCAACAAGTGGCTTTTGAGTCCTGCTACGCATAAACCATTTCCCAGCAAGTTTGTCGATGCTGCAACTTTTATATAGGAGTCATTTAGACATATATCTTCAGAAGAAAACAAGGGATCTTCCTCTAGATGTAGCCAACTTACTTCAAGCTTACACCTACTGGATTTGGAAGAAAGGTCTCTGCTGCTTTTCCTGCTCTTGAACAGACAACTCTGACTGTAGGTAGCAAGGCTTGGCACCCAAAGTAGGTAACAACAGAAAAACTGCTTTAATGTAGTCCTAATTTCTATAGACAGAGATTAATATCTGCAGGTTACAAAAAAAATGTGATAATTTCAGTTTTCTACATCTTTAAAGATATATGGAATGACAGCCAAGGAAACACTAGAATAGTAAATAACATTTAATTACTTTGGAAGATTGATGCTCTTCCCCTCACACAGTTCTGGTTTTCCTTTTATTCTACCCCCCAGCCAGCTCCTTCCTTCCATATTCATAATATTTACTCCATTTTTGTGTAATGCAATTTTGTCCTTCCTATTATTAATTATGATCAAATAGCAGCAGTGTTAACAGGCAATAATGAATTCTGACATAAACACAAAGTTGATTGCATGGTAATTTTAATACACCAGCTTTCCCTTTTACCCATTAAGAAGCAGGAGTAGATTAGCAATTTTAAAAGCTTTTCTCTCGGTGCTCTGCCAGCATTACTCCCTTGGCTATATAGATACTCATGGAAGGTGCTCATTATCTTTATGCTGCCTGGAAGCTAAGACAAAACTGAAGAAAAAATTGTGGGGTTTTTCTGCTTTGTTCTTGTGCCTGGCTTTAAATCTCACTAATGCTTTTGGAGCACTATTTACAACCCACAATACACAGAGCATGCAAATTCATTTACCTCAACACAGGGAGAGTTAGGAATCCCCAGTGCACTATGAAATTTTTAGCTGTGATCTTGGGTGTGCCCCACTTTTACTACCTTTAATACTTATGAATCCCTACTGATTCATAAGGGTTGTCTTCCTTTAAAGCAGAGTAAAATATAACCTATTGTTCTTATTATTGGTTTAATCAAGGTTTAATTGCATAAAAGCAGATTGCCAAAATAGCTATTACATTTCACTTTAGGCCAAAACATTGATCTCACCAGCCACAAAGGCTGCCTCACTCCCTCCTCTGGCTGACTGGTAAATTTGTTGCAGTTTCCCAAAGTCCATTTGTGTCCCTTCAGAACCACAGCATCCTCTATTTTTCTTCTATTGAAAATGAGATAATGAATGTGTAAAGAAAAGGATGAACTTCAAACAGGGGTTATTTGCCCACAGCATAGACTTAAAGTCAACACAATAAGCTCTCTCAGAATTACTATTTTTTAAAATACAGATCAGATTATTCTGAGATCATAATGTAAATAGATAATGGCAATAAATCTCCTTCAACATCAAGAAATGAAAAAGCACTTAAATCAATCTTCAAGAAACACATTTGTAAAAGCAATTGTAGATACCTTTGAATAGATATTTTAAAATTTAAAAACTCAATTTTAAATTTAAAAATTTCTTAAAGTTTGAAGTAAATGCAAAAATATTCTACTTGAGTCTGATGACACCATAATTCTCCCATCTTTCAAATATACTATGATGTGACAACTGGACTACAGTAACTCTTTAGTCATAGAGGCTCTAAAAGAACTACCAAGGTTCATAATCGAAACTTGTCTTCACAGAAGACTAATTAAAACTCACAATGCATAGTGTTCCTAAAGCACTCAGGCAGTTTCTTTAAGATTTCCTACAATACAGGAGGTGAAAGAGACTTATCATTTACTACAGTTCCCACAGCATCTTTTGCTCATGAGACATTGTTCTGCTATGGTTGCATTCTGCCTTTTAAAATGTCTCAGTAGGCTTCAAGGGTAGCTGTTCTTAGAGGTGATGGCATTATCCCAAGCCATTAGGGGCCTCTGACACAAATGCCACTCCATGTATTAGTAAACAAAGAGAATTGAGATGCTACAGGATTAGAGAATTTAAACCATTAAGTGAGAGCATCAGACACTCAGTATTTTGCACGCACAAAGTGATCAAATTTTTCTGTGGATGGCATATATTCTTAAGATAGAAAAACATGAATGCAGTATTTAGACTATACTATTATGTGTCTAGATATGTAATTATACTAATTATACTATATAGTCAATGTATGTTCAGTGCCACTATTAATATATGCAGGTCAAGTTTTGGCTTTAGTAATACTGGAGAATCCAGTTTTACATACCAGGTTAATCAAGTGAGGCTCAAGGCACACTTACTTTGGGCTGACCTTTAGCTACTGTCCTTGCAGCCTCCTAGGCCACAATTTCTACTCCTAGTCGTACATGTCCCTATCGATGAGCATGGCTTTGAAAGCAACAACCCCACCAAGGGCACGGCGTTTAATGAACAGAGAGGAAATGCTCGCAGAATTTCCTTACACAGCCTCAGCAGATTATAATCTTACTTCAAATACCCCACCTCCAAATGCTTGGGAACACCTGCTTTCTAGCTCTGGGTAGATGCCATGGAATCATGGCAGGTTTTATGCCTGTCATGTCCCCCCATGAAGAATAAACGGGGAGCATGTAGTTCATACCACCAGATGATCCAGACACAATGGAAAGATTCCCATCTTCAGGTTAAATGCTGTATTGCCATTGTCTTTTTGTGAATTAGTGTAGAGGGAAATTAAGAAGCACTATATAGGAAAATCTAGCATTGCCCTTTGGGAACACTGGTGCTACACTGTGTAAAATTCATTTCAGTGGGCCTGAGCCAAAACTCCTCTCCACTTTAGTGATGATAATTCAGAGTCTACTTGTTCATTGTTAGCATCACTATTAATACCAACAAACAAATACACAGATAAAAGAACAGAAGAGTCACCTGTCTCATCTTTACCAGAAAAGGCAAGGCTTGGCTTTGGGGCCAGTGGATAACTGAGATCCATGAACATCAGATTAAAATCACACTTTTGTTTTCAATGTATTTTCTTTGACATTTCAGAATATCATGCTAAATGTTTCTCTAGTCTTATACACCTCGAGGGAATCAGAGGTCCCACTGTTCATGAAATTTGCCAGGACAGCCCAGAGACTACAAGTGACCCTCCACTTTCTCCAAAGTACAATTATCTGTGCTGCTTTCCAGCAAGAAGGAATCTGCTTACGTAGCCACCCTCAGGTTAATACAAGGTTGTCTCTGACTGCTGGCTTAATGCCTACAATTGAACTTGTTCTTCTGCTCATGGAGCTCCTAGGCAAAAGGCAGGGCAGGTCAGTGATGGTACCAGTACGGCCTTAAGTGGCCAAGACAGGAACATGTTACTTCCCTGAAAACCTGAAAAAGCTGCATGGCTACTAGCAGATCTCCTCTGAGGTTAATACTCTTGTCCCCTACGGATCCAGTACCAAAATAACAGGAGAGTCAAAAGCATTTCCAAGGAGTCCTAGTAGACCAGGGAGAGCATGGAAGGCAGCATAAAAGGTACAGTTTACTCTTGGCCTTAATGTGTGATCTGGAAACCCACCAGATGCAACGTTGTCCCTTTCTGCAGGGACTGTGGTGTGGAAATTCTGGATGCCATGTCATATACAGCCCATTGCAAGCAGCAGCCACCTTATCATTGATTCACTCAGCGCAGGATCTAGGTCAGGACCTGATTTGCTTCCTACGTACTATCAGTGTACTTACATAATGGAATATATTTTTGTGATGGAGAAGATGAGTAAGTGTGAGGTAGAACTACATAGGATATTTACAAATTTTATCAAAGTGATATTTTAATTTCAGATGAAATCTTGCTTAAAAGCCAGTGAGAGGATATGGCACACAGACAGGAGTCAGAAGAATATGAATTGTTCAGCCTCAGGGAGAGAAAATCTTGAATGATGAAGGAGTGATGGACAGCATTTTTTGAAAGAAGACATTTAATGTCGTAGACATCGGCACAGAAGCATGTGGAAGGCTACTATTTTTCACATAGAGAAATAAGAAAAGGGTATTTCAAAGCCCTCTGTGAGGAAAAGCAAGTGCAGGAATCAAAGCTTAGGCTTTGTAAATTCCTGGTTCTGTAGAAGCACCCTTAGGCAACAAATGCCCATTCCAGGCAGCAGTGTGTGGTTTGACACAGTGCTTGGGTGTCACAGCAGGGGCTACGTCAGACTTGTTAAACAAGGAAACAGATAGTTTTGGCATTCATAATTTTTCACTACCAAATATATAACTTCCCTAATTAGTCGCAATTGACTGCAGAAATAATAATTTAGAGGAAAATGAAGGAGAATTCATGACTAATGAAAACTGGCGGAACTTCCCTGAAGTCACATTAGTTACACTGAAATGATCTTCTATGTTGCTAATGATTCTGTTTGTGCAAAGGCAGTCTTTCCCCCCTTCCCTACAGATGAAGTATTTTTCTCATTAAAATTCAGCTCACAGATGTCTACATGAGTTGCCTTTACCTCTTTGACTGCAATGCGTACACTCTTTAGATTATATGAAGGCAGACCAGAAATAAAGAAATAGGGAAGACTACACTAGTACGTCTGCAATTTTATATTTCAGTATCCAAATCTCAGGTAGGTGAAGAAACAAGGACGATACATTCTAGTGTTCATAATTGAGATAGAAATTTGTTTCAGAAAAGGTGAAGGAAAAAAATGAATGGATGATGGAGCAATGTGAATGGGTGGTTAAGCTGGAACAAGTATGACAAACAATGCACAGACATTTGGCAGTAGTGGCTGTCGTTTCCCTCAGTAACCTCCCCAGTAGCAGTACAGAGAAGGCACTAAAAAGAAAACCTGTGAGGTTTAATTTTGGTCCTTCCCATCTGACATTGCTTTTATTACCAGTCACATGGACTGTGGAGCTGCCACTGGCCACTTTGCTCCCCAGAATGTGAGGGAGTACCGTTCCACATATAGTAATGTGTAAACACTTTCTTGGTATTTATAAAACACATAAAATCACTAACTTAGTCAAGAGAGTCAATAGTCTAGCTAAATAAACAATTGGTTGGGTTTATGAGTTATATTAAATGGACAGAAATCCATGTGCTCCAAATTTACTCTGTTTATAAGAACATAAATGCCTTTAGGGTTTTTGATTTATCAGACAATTTACAGAAGATTTTGTTAAAAGAAGAAAGTGTTAATCCTCTGTTTCATCCTCAGACAAGATTTAGCAATATTTTACAATGTGTATAGGAAAAAAGATAAATGCATGTTCTGAGAAAGCAAATGCCATTAATAAAATACAAAAGAATTTATTCAAGGTTAAAAGCCCTGCCCTCAAAACTTCTGAAAAGAGCCCATGTGTTTCCATCATACTGTTCTCAGCATTTCTTAATGCTGCAATTTTCCTTTAGGTGTTTCAGATATTCAGTTCTAATTTTTACAAAAGGTGGATATTATTTCTTCTTAGAAATGTCGTGATAGATTCCTAGATATTTAATAACATCCAAAATACTGCAGTTTTTTAGGTGCTAAAAAAAGGCAGTGACTGGAAACTTCCAGGTGAATCTCCAGAAGGGGGTAAGGGCCAATGTACTCAGCTTTGCAGGCTTTGGTCACTCGCCTGGTGAAAGAAGGGCTGTGGCTCTGAGCTCTGCTCCTATTGGAGGTGGCAAAGCTGGTGAGCAAATGAGGCTCCTAAAGGAGCCAACAGAACAAGGTGATGGAAATGTCTCACCCTCTGTTTGATTTTTCATGTCTTCTCAACACAAAAGATTGTGATTCCTTGGTATTCACAGCCATATCCTTCCCTTAACTGTGCAAGACCTTTCAAAAATGAAGCAGTGTCACTGTAAAAAGCAGAGGGATTGCTGACCCATTCTCCCTTTACCCCCATGGAGTGTGTGGGAGAGCTGGATTTACTTTTCCCCATTCAAATGTGCTCAGACCCACATTCAGTGCCTAGGAACACAGACCCAAGACTATTCATCATAAGGGGATGCCCAGCTATTCCTAAAGCAAACAAATACTGGGGCTAGAGACTAAAAGAGGCTCCCTACATTACTGTCAGACAACCATTGCAGGGAGAGGTACTCTCGTTCAACAGCAGCATTGTTAAAGCGGAGATATCACACATCTAATTTAGCTTTTCTTAGACATCTTTAATTATCTGGGACTTCAGAGGGCAGCTTGATCAGCTGCACCACCACAATCTGGAAAATCTGCTAAAGTGCAAGAAATCCCAGACGTCTGTGGGTCATGTACTCCTCAATGCATGCACACTAAGTCTGATGCTTCCAGGTAATTTTTGACTTCCTGGCCACACCATGCCCTTTCAGGATGCACACACACCACAGACCTGGTGCTGTCAGGCAAACTGAGTATGAGTGCATTGGGGCTAACAGAGTAGAACAATACCTGTGTGCATTGTGGGGCTTACTGCTGATCACCACATTGCCATGTGCTTCTGTCCAGGGTGTGCCAGACTGGAATAAAGAAGCGCTGCGTGAAGCATGGAAGTTCTGCAGGATTCAAAACCAGGTTTCTTCCCTGCTTTGTAGTAAACCCAGACACAGAATGAAACAGTCATTTCTCTCTCTCTTCTGCTCCCCTCCATGTCTTTATTATTCTGCACAACACGAAGCAGCTTTGTGAGGTTGAAGGCAGGTCCTTGAAGGCTGGCCCTTGGGATGGTGAGGGCAGGATGCAGGGACAGAGTCAGTGCGGGTTGGATCCTGTCAGACAAGCTACTGTGGTGCTCACTGATACCTCAAAGCGGAACTTTTTTTTAAATGGCTGCTCCTGAGGCTCTTTCTGTGCAGAGACAGATCTTCTGGGGATGCTCTGGCACCATCTGGCTGGCCAGATGGATTGGGAATACCTAGGCTAATAGTGAGGTGAGTGGATCTGTGGTAACAGCGTCAGTCAGCACGTCAGGGACAGGGGGTATGGCCATGAGGGTACTGTGACATGGAGATAACCATGCTGTGCTCTGGGGTGCACAGCCCACACACATCTTACACGTAAGAAACAGTCAGAAATACGGAATGTTTTTAAAAGAAGCTTATACCAACAGAGTGAGCACATGGTAAGAGCAGTCAGTATTCTTGATCGTCATAGTGAAACCTGTACGTGTTTATAAAATTAATGTTTAAATAACCAAAACTGCATAATCAAAAATAATTTTAAAAAATTAGAAAAGTGAACTACTGGAAACAAGTTTAAACTGAAGTGCCAGGATTATGAAGGATTCAAATTCTAAGGCACCCCATAGCCCATTCTTGTTTTCAGACATGACTGCAATGTACCTATGGAGTTCAGATAGGTTATAATCCTTTGCCTCTATTTAGAGGCCTCCTGAAGCCTGCATATTTTTTGTATTTGCCACATGATTAACAAATACAAGAAAAACTTTCTGTCATTTGATAAATAAAGTTTAGAAGAAGCTGTATTTGCCTGCTGAGAATGAGTATTTCTCTGCTTCCTACATGTAAGAACATTTGCACACAATGTTATTTGGAGGTTTCAGTGCAACTTCTGGTTCAGAAAAGCATACAAATAAAATAATACGGGAAGGACAAAAATATATTCTGAGGTAGCTTTTCAGTAGGAATATGGTCAGTGGTGGAACAGATGGCTCTTGGTCACTAGGTTACATTCCCTGACCTGAAATTTACCATACGAACCAGTTTACTTACTGGTCATACTGGGAGAGGCTAAAAAATGAATGTGCCAGAGACTGACTGTCCTTCCTCTGTCCAGATCAGGAATAAGAGACAGCGATGGAGCAGAGATATAGAAGAGAAGTGAAAGCAGATTCCAAAAGCCACCATTGGAAAACTG
Organism: Aleadryas rufinucha; assembly: GCA_013397815.1. Taxonomy (NCBI): domain Eukaryota; kingdom Metazoa; phylum Chordata; class Aves; order Passeriformes; genus Aleadryas; species Aleadryas rufinucha. Next base: position 502,262 of record VZTH01019450.1, on the reverse strand, counting down.
TGTTTGTACAGAGCATTCAGCAGAGGCATCATTTGGATACAGACGTACCATGTAACCTCATTCCGGAGAGAAGAACCCTGCCAGACTCAAGAAATAATGTCTGGCATGGGAAAGAAAAGTGTTGTTTCTTCCATACAGAGGAGGAGAACAGGAGAACTCCTCTCTGTCCCTTTCAGCGGGTATGCAGTGAGAGGGTCCTTGTACCTGGAGATACATCTCTTGTTACAGAGAGTTTTCAAAGACTAGGCTGTTTTGGGAGAAGTGCTGTTTGTCTGTCTTTCCCCCACTCCCTTCAACCAGAGCAGCCAATGATGGTGAACCTTAATGTTGAAAAATGTTACCTGAGGGCACAGAAGGAGACCTGAGTCAGAAAAAAACATAATAGTTAGGTGGATTAAGTGAGGTGAGCTCATGTAGTTTCTTCATAAACAGAAATGACAGGCTACCTTGGGAAAATAAAATTTCCCTAAGCATACCTGACAGCAGAAGCTGACTGATCAATAGGAGTAAATGTGTAATGAACCAGGCAACGACAGAAAGCCAAGTAAGGCCAGCCTCTGGACTCAGCAAAACAAACCAAGTGAGGGAAAACACATGGGCCATGCTAAGGAAAGAGCCATGCTCATGTATGCAAAGTGCCACTCCAGCTAATTGCAGAGGAGCCTGAGTGCATGAGGGGAGCAAGAGATACCAGCTTCGGCAGGTCCTCACAGAAAGCATGGGCTTTGCCTTCATGGCACAGAGGTCCTCACTCCTCACGTTCTGCATGTGAGACCCCTTCTAGTACGACTACAGATTCAGACTGCAGCAATCAAAACACTACTGCTGTACAACATTAAACATTTTTAGAATGACCTTTGTGCTGGTTGTCCACACACACATGGAAATTTTCACATCTTTTTTTATGCACAGGAGCTTCCTGCTATTTCTGCGCAATATTCTCGCTAAAATCCAGCCACTCTATTTCCATAACCTACTTTTTCATCACTGGCTTCTGTTTTGTCAAGCTTATTAATCAAGAAGATGGATGTCAGGGTTTAAACATGTTTTCGAGGTTCCCCAAGACAGAACAAAATCTCAATGGAAACAGGAATCCTACATGATGTTCTCTCAACATGCTGCAACCATCTTGACCACTCAACAATCCACAACAAGTCCAAACTTAGTTCTAAGTACAAATTGACTTTTCCAGATTACCATTAATTTTTAATTAGCATTAATAACAGTATAAATTCATATTTGAAGTGGTAAATGTTACCTTCTAGAGCCTACAGAGGGTTATCAAAGCATAAACTTTAATGTTTTGCAAATCAGAGTGTTAAGAAAAGCCAACACATTATTAGTGTCCTGCACAAAATATTTGGATCCCTATACCTTAAAACTTTGCTTGATATCTAAACTTTACAAATGAATATTGTTTAAAACAAGAAGATCCAAACCCATCTACTTAACACACCCTGACCAACAAACTATCTGGGTACCCTAAAAATGTTATGGACCACTTCTCCCCTTGAAAAGGCAGTTCAAGCACAGCCAGCTTAAGCACACCTCCATCTCACAAACACACCTCTATCCCAGTATTTTTAGATCTTAAAAAAACCAGTCAGATCATCATAACAAGACATAATAGCTCCAAGTCAGCCAAAGAGGTACAGACAGAAGGATCATGAAAGAAATCTGTAAGGCTGCTGACAGAAATTCCCGTGCAAACCAAGATGCAGAGACACGGTGTGCCATGCCTTGCCAATTCCTCTGTGTGCAGTTTTTTGCAGCCCAAAAAAAAAGGAGCCACAGTACAGATAATGCTCTGAAAGAGCTTGGAGTAAGGATGCAGAAAGGTCGTTTAATGTTACCTCTTTCAACCTTGTGAGTTGTGAGAATTAAGTTACGCCACTGATCTTGGGTCAGGATTTCACACTGAATGGCTTACCCTGTCTTACACAGGAAATCTGCAACAAAGCTAGAAGTGAACCTGGAGATGTAGATTTTAACTTTCCTTTTTCATTCATAGCTCCAACCTTCCTTGAAAGAGGGGGAAAATATGCATCTGTTTAATTCCAAGTACGGGTGTGAATTTTACAGTTTTCAGGTATGTGTTTATTTATATGATGACTTGAAAGTTTCCCATTAATAAAAAAATTCAAAGTTTCTGCTCAACAGACCTTAGATTGCAAGTGTAGGTGACATCATTAGAGAAAGAGTGCAATTTTGCTGAGGAAATAATTAGCTTCAATTTCATAAATCCTTTTCTGCCAAATGACAATAGAGATACATTTTAAACAACAAAATAATAATTTTTTAGATCAAGCTCCTGGGTTAATCAGAGTCTCCTACAGGAAGTCTTCCTCTCTGCATAAACTGAACATTTTTATTGAAACGGAGGGGACATGACCTGTAAATGTTCTTTCATCTATGTTGCACAATAGCTCAACTTCCTTTAAAAAAAAAAACAAAAAACCCCAAAAAAACCGAAAAAACAAACCTCCAAGAAAAGAGGATTATTTCTCTCTCCCTTTTCCTTCATCATGATCTTTCTTACACCTTGCCGTAGGCTATACTGTCATTTTCAGATGTTTGATTCCCTGATGAAACAGAGTATAATCTTTCTCACAGATGTTGCTGAAAGCACCAGGGAACCAGCTTTGTGCCTATCTGTCCATGGGGTGCATTTCTATTCTACCCACACAGGTATGTTTCAGAATTAACAATGATAACTTTTTCCGAGCACTCCAACAAAAAGCTGCTTCCAGGATCAGGGATGAATGTGCCATAAAGTTAAATCGCTCATTCCACCACAGGCAATGAATCAACCAAGAGTTTAGGAATGTGATTGAAGAGTTACAACTGAGTTAGTGCAGAAAGCTGCATGCTAAAATGTGTGGGTATGCTCAAATGCTGTGTGGAGGCTTTGCTCTACACATCTTGTCAAGCAGGAGCCGACACTGGCATTTTAACATTTGGCTTAAAGCAACAACCAGGTTGGCTTCAGGTGAGCTGAAGACAAGCACAGCCTGTGCCTTGACTTTCCAACATGAGTGTGATCTCTGACATGAAGTAAAAAACCCCAAACTAGTAAGAACTATTGTGAATACACAGGAAAAAACCCCACTGAAAATTGGTGAAGCACTGATCAAACGCACAGATTTATAGGTGCAACAAAAGAGAACACTGTCCTTTTGAAAGGTTAGTGACTACCTCCATTCATTCTTTGGTTCCTGTCTGGTTATTTATATACAGCCCATCCACAGAAATAGCTGCACCTCTTCTGTCTAATTAAGTATAATCCAGTCTTACCTGGCAAGTCCATATTGACGTGATAATGAATCCATCATCTCTGAAGACATTGAAGATTTCAATGATGCCCCGCGAATAACCAAACACAGAGATACTGGCGTCTGACACTGCCAAGTTAAATGTGAGGTAGTCGGTAGGCTGCAGAAGATGTCTTTGTTTATACAGGACAAAAATCACAACGCTGTTTCCAAACCAAGACAACCAACCTGGAAAAAAAATTAAATCCATGGAACTAGATATGTTTAAGGTTCCTTCCAACTCAGTCCATTCTATGATTCTATGAAATCGAAAAGCAAATAGAGAAGCTGTTGAGTGTGTAAATGTATGAAATCTCTTCTAAGATTCCCTTTTGTTCCATTAGAAGCATATTAAACCAGATTATCCACTAGAAAACTATGCATATCTTTGAGCAGCTGGGTACATTTCAGAAGTAGGAGCAAGTGAGTAATTGAGTGTAGCAATAAAACAGAACAAACACAAAGAGCTGCTGCTACATCTACTGAAGATGCACCATTTAGGGGCCTAAAGTGGATTTTTTCCCTGAAGTTTTTTTCTTTAAGTGGATAGATGAAACTCATAAAGTGTTACACCTGGGAAAAATAGGAAGGAAGAAAGATTGTGAGAGTGGAGCAGAGAGTACAGAAAATCTGCCAAAATCTGCAGCTGTTTAGGTACCTCATATACAATAATGGATACAGAAAGTTCATGCACTTAGCCAGGGAGCTGCTTTATCAGTCCTCTCTAGAGAAGTGCAGCTAATACAACTAGGTGTCCTCTCTTAGAACAGTCTAGCACCTCCTTGCAGCAAAGTCTGTCCCAGACGGGAATATTTTTCAGTAATGCACATGATAATCCATCTGAAGAGGATGTTTGGAATAGAACCTTAAAGTCTCTTTTTATTTATTTATTTTTACAGAAAGTTGCATTCTGTCTTGCTCTCCAGGGACAGAGATGCCTGACTTATATGTGTCTAAGTATGTGAGGAAAACACAAGGGAAATTACTGTAAAGCTTGTGAAAGTCAGACACGTACTCTGCTGGAGAGACATAGAGTTTCCAAATGTCCACAGCTATTGCTCTGCCCATCAGTGCAAGACCCTGGTAGCTTGCATCCCACTTTTTGAAATCATGTAGACGTGTAGAGATGAATGACTTTTAACAGAAGGTTTATTGATAAGTGTCAGGTTCAGTGTTGAAAATGTGGCTTAGCCAGTTCAGGGGGTGGAGGGCTGAGCAGCAGGTCAGGCAGCACCTGGCTCCCCACTGGCTCCTGCTTCTATCCCACAAACCGGCTCTGCTGCTTTTGACATTGGTGGCCTCACTTCACCTTGGCAAGGCAGAGCATGACCTCTTTTGAGTGTCTGCTGCCTCTGACAGGATAAAGAATGCAACACCTGGTGGCTTATGCCAGGGTACGATATTACCAGGTGAGGGAGAAAAGAGCTGACCCACAGCCCTGTACCCAGGCACAACCAGTAGACACCCCAGAGTAAGGCTGCTGTATATTGACCCAGCAAGGGATGATCATACACTGTAAAGAGGGATGTGACATGATGGCACTGCACAGCATCTCTGGATATTCAAAGGAGTCTGTGAGATGAAAGATGGCTGATAGGTTAAATGTTGTAGCAAGAGGGCAGCTGCCTTCCTTCCAGAAGCACCACTTCATATGTCAAGAACCCAGCGCTTCACTGCCAGGCTGCTGGGGCTAGGAAGGGAAGGGAGGAAACTGCCTCTCAATCTCCAGACTATGTGGGAGTATCAGGAGCTGAAATGCCAAAGAGCAAGGCACTAGTTCTGTAAAGTAAGAGATTGGGCAGGTACCTCCCGGTGAGTTGCTCTGAGTACTTTGGAGTGGGAGGGAGGTGGTTGATGGGACAGCCTCTGCGTGGCACTATGAACTGCTTCTTCTGTGGACCAATTTCCTTTTAATAGTTTCTCTTTGCCGCATTGCCAAGCTGCTGCTGCTCTGGCTTGTTTAGTAAATGCACATGGTTTACTGAAGAGCATTTGAACTGCGAAGAGCTGAAATGTCAGCAGATGGTATTGACCAGAAATAGTCACTGGTGCAATGATACACTGAGATACACACATACCTTCTATATATACCTTGTTATAAGATCAGCAATAATAAATATATCTTGTTCTGGCCACTAGGTGACAATGTTTCTTAATCAAGTCTTGTTTTGAACAACTGCATTTACTTTAACTCATGGATTTTCTGACTTTTGTTTGAGTCTAGGTATTATAAATAGGCAGAGCAGGGCCCTGGAGGAGGAAGTCTTTGGGAGTGAATGAGGATAGCCTGCAATGCAAACATGGGAGTTGTGTTGTTTGTGTATGTTGGTTCTATCCTCTGTAAGGTAAGAGAGTTATCAAGGCAGTAGGTATGAAATATTTTTCCCTGTCCCTATGAAGACGTAGTGCTAAAATGACAGACAAAATAAAATGGCACCTCCTTTGTAAATAGCAAAATTTTGCCAACGCAGTGTAATGGATAGGAAGGCTACCCTCACAGTGTCAGACACCTGCCCTTCCCGGGAATATACAGAGCAAATTCCTCCTAGCCTGGAGGGTAAGGGAGTTTTCAGTTAAAGTGTCTTAAGGAAGAAACTGAGCAAAACATCACATAAAGCAACATTGCACATTTTAGATGGAGGTGAGAGAGACACAGTACTTGTGATAAGTTTTTGGAACTACATTCACAAACTGAGGTTGGAGATGAGGGAAGCATTGAGGGGGATAAGGTTATGGAGTGAATATGATTTCTGCTGGTAGGCACAGTCCTTTAAGCAAAGCAGTGGAGAACCTGCACTGGCATACCCAGAACCTGAAATGGTCTGTCTGGGTAGTAGACCATATTAATTTTGATTTAAAAAAAAAAAAAAGAAACTGAAGAAAATAAATTCTTAGTAAACCATGCAGTAACAAAATCAGTTGTCACATAAAAGTGCTGTCAACTGGAGTAGTGACTATGGGACACTGGATCTCTGTGCCAGCACATACACGTGCTAGTCTGGGTTGCTGCCTGTACTGACTGAATGACTTAAAAAACCCCAAACTAACCACTCCAAAACAGAAAATCACCCCAACTGAAAGAACACCTCAAACCAAACAACCCCCCTTCCTTCCTCCCTCCAGCCCTGACAGCATAACATGGAGGAAGGTTGAAAATGCAAAGCAAGCACAGCAATAGCTCCGACACTCTGAGTGAGGGCAGAGATCTCCTCAGCTGCATTGCAGGTGGTGTGTGCCTCAGGGGACATCAGAGGTAGATCAGGAGCCCAGAAAGAAACTTCTGAACTTTGAAGTGCCTCCATGTTACCAGGTGTCATCTCAATAAAAGAGAAGATAGAAAACAAACAGCTGAGGGAACTTGTTCCATCTTTTGCAAGCTGCCACTAATATTCATTCATAAGACTAAGGGGAAAAAATCCCAAACCAACCCCAAAAGCCAAACCCAGCATACTAAGGTAATCCTGGTGAAAAAACAGATTTCAACTGAGGTCAAAATGTGGTGAGAGAAAAAATAGCAGCTAGGTAGAAACTGAGCACTACCTCCCAGCATAAAGTTCAGAGAGTGATCACCACATTTTTCCCATAAGCACAGTCTGACATGAATTGTTCATCAGAGAGATGCTGGATCTTCTGAAGTGGCAAAATACACAGATAATATGCCAATAGTGGAGGAGTTTTGCAAACATTGTGGAATTGAGGAATAGGATGGACAGCAATATCAAAAATGTTCTATTGCCTCTATATAATTCAGTAGTAATCCTTCTCCTGGAATAACACTCCCTAAGAGAGCATTTTAATCCACGGATGCCACTAGCACTCCACAAGGGAGGCTGGTGCTGTTATCCATGATTTCTCGGGGAGGTACAGAAGGGCTGCCAAGCAAGCTGGTGAAAGTCAGGAACTGAAACCCTATTCACAAACTCCTGTGTCATTGTGATGCCCACCAGCCCATGTGAAGAAAGCACCAGAAAATCAGCCAGGAGTGACTAAGGAGGCTGAGAATCTCTCTGCTGAAAGCAACTGAGAACACTGAGATTGTTTAACTCTAAGAATATTGAAAAGGTACATTACAATTTTACAAAGGCTTCAGTCAAATCACTCAAGCCTGTGCATTCAGACATGCCCTATTTTTCTCTCATGTACCTGAGATGGTGTTTGAACAAGGAATAAGCACCTGAGGCTGCATGCAGTTTCATTGTTAACATCGTTTCTGGAGAACTAAATTAGGCACAAATGAATTGATAGCTCTGATCTGGTCATTCACATTTCCAGTTGGGGACTTCATCTGTGCCCAGCCAAAGTAGGTTATTATGCTTTCTACTTAGACTTGCTCTTATTAGACATTGTTGCACAGCCTTTACTTGTAAAATGTGGCAAGACCAAAATAGAAAAATGGGTATTACAATGCAGCCATACGCAGTTTAAAATATATATGAAGCCTTAAGTGGAAGAATTCAAGAAATAAGAGCAAAAGGTGAGGCTCAGTGTCACAAGACAAACTAGGCTCTTCCCTCAGCAAATAACCTTTCTCTAGGAGAGAAACTGGATTGAGCATCTTAATACAGAGCAGGCATGAATGAAATCAGTTACTCTCACAACTACATATACACAAGCATAAAGGCCTATCAGAAGAGGTTTGCTGCAAAAGATTTTCTGCCTAGAAAACTTTAATTAAAACAGTGATAAAATCCAGAGAATTTGCAAAGCTGTCATTAACTATTGCAACTGTGAAGTGACCCTGCTCTGTTTTCAGTCTTTGCTGCCAATTATACACACACAATATCCTGTCCAGGGCGTACTGCCAGTTCTGGCAGGAAGGAGAAGAGTCATCTTGTTTTAGACTTGACAAAGCATGGAGAGATTATTTGTTCAATAAATGCAATCATTTTGTGGATGAATGTTCTGTGAATAGCTTGTTTCCTTTCCCACCTTCTCAGATTTATCTGTCAAACAAAATCCCAAAATAACACTCATTCTGTCACTTGTCAAGTAACAGTTTACTATTACCATTCGGAAACACGTGCCTTTTAAAGGCATGTTTGGATCTTGTGGTCTGTTCCAGTTTTCTGATGGGATTGGTAATGCTCTCAGCATGCCCTTCTGATAGAAGCACTCACAAAAAGTCAGAATTTGTTCTCTAACAAGTACTCTCTCCTACTGACTTAAAATTTCCTTTCATGCTTCGTATTTACTCTAACAGCCCCAGTTAAATGTGAAACTAGGAGAAACAGAGAAAAAATTGTGTATAAATGCAGAAAAAAACCAACTTAAGAATTCCAGTTAATAATTATGAAGAAAAAAATGCTTTATATTTTTCCCCGACATCTAGCAGCCAGCAGCAGTGGGCAAGGATTTTAAATTGCACTTCATAATTTAAGCTGTACAAAGATTTTCCACAGTACCACAACACTTAGGACATAGGCAAAAAGGGGTCAGATGTAATCCTAGCAGCAGGACAAGCTTTCGCTTGGCTGTTAGGGACAGTTCTGAGGTCATTGAAGGGAAGGATGGGAGCAGAGTGCTGCCTTCAGAGAGAGGATGCTGACTCAGTTGACCTAGCAGAGGGTAACACAGCAGTTGCTATCACTTGCAGATAGTCCCTCTAAGAATGGATCACTGCTGTCGGATGGGCATTGCACTTTCTCCCCACTTTGCTGGTCCCCTGGCCAAAGCATTACTGAGGAGAAAAATGGGACAGTGACTTGGGTGTCAAGAGGCACTGCAGTGATCTCAAGGCCCATCAGCATTTGCAAAATGCACCACGGACTTCATGCTGGTTTGCTCATGATGCCAGCGTGTGACACCACTGCTCTCAGGCTGCCATGCGGGGTGCTGAGGACCCCTTAGCTGGATCCAAAACTGCCTGGCTGCTGTACCATGTACAACACACACATCAGTGTCCTGTCTGTCACAAATGACAGCTGTGCTACCTGTGACCTGTGAGAATTTCCAGAAGGGGACACAAAAAGGCCTTATCTCAGCAAAAGGTGTTAGATCATGGTTCTTGGATATACATGTCCTCTGTCAAGATGTGTGACTCTGGGAAGACTTGGCCAAAAATAGTTAGGTTTTTAGGACTTTATCCTGTGAAGGTGAGGAGATTCAGAGGAACCCCATCTTCTGGATAAATGCTAACACCAACCACATACATCTCTTTGGTTTTGGAAAAGTACATTGGAATTTGAAAGAAGCTGCACTGCCATACTTGGATTCAAAAGAGAAGAAAACACTTAGTAACTACAGAAGTGTAATTACTGAAGCCATTTTCCAAGGCATCCAAACCCCAAGAGTATAAAATATGAACATCTTTTGAGCTTTGTGTAAGGAAGCATCCATAGACCCCTGCAAATGTATATTGTCATGTCAGACCCCTAAAGCAACAGAGGTACAGGAAGCTACTGCATGGACTGGCCTTTTTTCTCTGCCAGAAGAGCAAGAGGGTGTCTGTATGACAGAGTCCTTGTTCTGCCACATCAAAGCTCCCTGGACAGAATGAGTTATTGGTGTACATAAAACTAATAACTATGAATTGCTGTGACTGGTGCTTGCAGAAGTGCAACAGTAGACCTTTGAGGAGAAAAGAAATTAGGACTTTTCTGATTTTTGTATAACTAACAGATTTTTTTAAAAGTTCTCATTTCCAAAAGGTATACTGCATCCATCAATTTTAACCAGATCTACACTACACTTAACTTGGAGTAGTGCTACTGCTGGTTGTACATACCCTGCAAGAAATGCAACTTGAGTTTTGAATCTGGAGGTCAGTTTCAAGAACAGCAGCTATGACATGTGAAGCACTTGCAAGCTTGGCTGAAGGATCTGGAGAAATCAAACCCCAATTACCTAAAGGCTCAGGCACCTAGATATTTGCTAGAAGATATAAGGTCACTATCAGGAAGCAGCAGAGGAGAACATCTCTGTTGCTTGATTGATGGAAGAAGTTTGAACTACCAGTGTGATGCAGAGGCAACACTGGGAGGGATCAATGGAGTTGGTAGAGTGTAGATATGAATGTGAATAGTGATGGCAAGAACTTACTTGAATGCTGTATTTGGTGCTGGCTATAAGGCAGCTGGAATGACAGGGGAAAAGATATTACGACAGGAGATAAATGAATTATCATTACCCCCTGCCTCCCAATCAACCAACGAAAAAAATAAAATTCCCTCAATTGCTTAATATAGGAATACAGAGGTTGACCTCATGGTGCGATTGTTCCTTCAGGAACATAGATTGGCCGTAGGATGTTATTTGCAGGCAAAAAATTTTATTTCAATTAACGGAGTGACCAAAAAGTGTACAAAGTTGTTGTGATCACTTTAGCTAAAAACTTAGGTGAAGGCTCCTATCCAACAGAGAAACAAAATCGGGAACATGCTTTCAATTGGAAGAGTGATAACAAGACCAAAAAACCCCCTAGCCAGTTATATGAGGGAGCATGATAGCTGTGTAAATGAGATTATACATTGTCTCAGCAGGGGACTGGCCTTGCTGACCTAAGATCTTCTTTCTAGTCTTAAGTGCAGCTGATTAATTCTTTAGCTGATGGTGCAGACGTTTCCCAGCCATTCATGAGGGGATACGCGGATGTGAACAGATTGGGGATAAATTGGAATACTTCTGATTTACCTTACAACCACTCTCCTAAGATAGAAGCCATATGTATTTCTACTAGAATCTCTGGTTTTGTTCTAAGCACAACTTTCCCTAGTTCCTACAGATAAAAATAAGAAAGTCTCAGATAAACAAACATATTAAAATACTTAGCATTTTACATTTTAACTTCCACAGATCTTTGTCAAGTGTAAGCTGAGGGCTAATAAGTTAATTGAAATATGTAATAAGCTTAGAATAAGAAAAAAATCCATGAGGCCAATCTTTTAAAAACAGAAACCTTTTTGTACACGCTGTTTAGAACAGATTTAATAAAAGTGAAATTTTCTTCTATTTTCCTCTGAGGTTCTATGGTTGAAATTATTTATTACTTAGCATGCTCGCACTCTGAAATTTCATAAAGTTGCCTTGTATTAAGCAATAAGTCTGCATAAAATAGATAATATTTAAAGAAACAAAACAAAATTACAGTGGTATCAGAGTGGGTTCATACTGAATGCCATTTTCAAATCCCAGTTATACACTTATAGTAGCTATCTTCCAGCAGAACTAAAAAAACACTTGGGATTGTGACTACTAACACAGGATAAGGTTCCAGTACCTAGATCTTTCATAGATCCTGTTGGAAGAAGTCAATTTCTATGTGCATCCAACATTTAAATGAAAAACAATACAAACAATTAAAGTTAAGAACCACAAAACCATATTTTGTGTCTCTGCAGAAGACAGTATTAGGATGCCAGCTGACGGTCCACAGCCATGACTCTGAAAATCAGACAACATTTATTCAGTGCTACTAAAACACAAGAAGACACAGAATTATCATGTACTTGTCATAAGGTACTTTTTTAATCTTCCTACATATTAAACTTAATGAACATTAGTTGAAAGTTTATAGGCTTGACTATTTTTTTTCTCAAGATTTCTGCATTGATTATAAATCTCTTTTTAACAAAAGCAAGCTGTACCTCTCTGATCTTGCAATTGCTGAAAAAACAAGTTACATTTTCTACCATCCTGTTCCGTTAGGGATGAAGTCCAAATGAATCACTCTGAACTTGATAACAACATCTATTTAAGAGCTTCCTTTCACACCCAAGTCAAATACATACCTAAAGCCAACAGGTAGAAACCTATGATAGTCTCTCCTTGCTCTGTTACAGCTGCCTCTCTGGTCAGAAAACTGACGTTGTTGTTCTTCCAGGGTGCCTGTGCAGAAAACTGGACAGACATTTTCAGTGGAGCTTATGAACCAGAAATTGCCCTTCCCCAGTATGTCCTGGTGAACAAAATGGTTCCAGCCTTTTCCTCAGTTTCTGCTTGCTGTATTCAAGGGAGCTCTCAATAAGACTAATGACTTAAAGAAGGAAATCTCAAGGGACAGGAGCTTTGCAGCCTTCTGACCTATTCTTCTTCACTAATCCTACCTATTAATACAGCCTGAACCTGTGGCCAGCAAAAGACAGCAGACTTCCTTGCATCCTCATCACTGCTGTGTGCAAAAATCTTTAATGAAGAGTGTGTATATGACAAAAGACAACTTCCTTTAAAATAAGGTAATACCACATAACCTACAGGCTCACAGGCACACCCACACCATACCGATATGTTGCTGAAATAGCTGTACTTTCATCTTTTTTTCTTCATCTGAAGATGAGTGAAATTTTAGTTCAAATGAAATTCAGGAAAAATCTCACACAAATTAAGAAAAAAAAAAGCATAGTGAAAAAAAACCAGGGAGGTGTCACCACCTGAGAATGTGACTTCAACACAGCAGAAAAAATAATCTATTAAGTTACTTTACCAGCAGGTTAGTTGTTAATTTAAAAATAAGGGGAGATAATATCCAGTACAGGTTGAGAAAAAATGTAAGTACTTTGGATCTTATTTTTAGACTGCTAAGCACCCTCCAATCTTGGAGTAAGCTCCAAGCATGATGTGGGATTTTTCCTGTGCTGTTGAAAAATGAGACCTTGTCTTGTTGAAGTGCATGAGACTTGAGTCAGACAGGAGTATTTTTATTTTTTTTTCTGAGGTATCAATGATTGTAGACATAACTAAAAAATTTGAGTCTGAATTAATTCATCTGGAGCAGCAAAATTTTCCTGGTGAGCAACACATTGTCACTGCACTGAAACCCCTGTGCCTGTCTTGCACTGTCTTGTCCCTTCTCACCCTGGGCAGCAAACTGAGGCCAGTGGTGGCATCCAGCTGAAGGCAGCAGAGCACCTCACCATGAATCTCCCCTGTCCACAGGCTTTGTCCTTCCTGAGCCAGACTGACTTCTCCTGTCAAACTCTCCCTGTGTTTGTTATGGAAGTGTCACCACACGAGAGGGGAATAATGGCAGTGTGACAAGAACTACAGGGCAGAGCAATCCTTTACCGTGAGGAGGGAGACACAGACGTGTTGTGATGAAAGAGAGAAGCCTCTCATCTTCCTGCTAAAGGTGAGGACAGTGACCCACACGCTTGGTTCAGTGAAGTGCCTTGCAAGGGTCGCAGGTTTTTGTCCCCAGCCATATTGCTCTTGTACCAGGCACTGGACTGCTGCTCTCTCTTTCTCCGACCTAAAGTCTGCAGGATGGGTCTGGTGGCTCCTACAGATTACATTTCTGCAGCTAAGTGGTCTGATTTTCCAAGCCACTTGCCACAGCCCACCTTCTGACTCTTTGAGAGACCTTTCAATAGACAGCTGGCATTGGACCCTGACAAGCCTCCTAAAGCTCATTGCTTGGCAGACTGTGATGGAGTGACCAGGGACTTACCAGCTCAGTGATTAAAAATGGCCCTAGCAGTGCTCTTGATGCCAAAGTCCTTCATTTCTGTGCTTCTGCAACAGTTTCAGGTTGGCCCCAATGTTCCCATCCCACCCTAACTTCAGGCACCTGAACCATGCACACATCCCTCACAAGGCTGTCTGGCATGCCCGGCACACGTGGCCTTTTCTCTGCTATGCTGCTGCTCTCTGCAGCCATTTAAGTAACCTGGGCCCCCAGCAAAACCCTGGACATGCATCAGCTTTCACAGGGAACATGTGCACAATCACACATTGTCAGCAATGAGCTGCAGCAGCCTTTTCTAGCTAGCTATCCACTTGTGAGTGGATCGGATTGCTGTTCAGATGGAGGGTAGGGAGAGAGTTCTTGCTGAAGGCAGCACCCAGGGACATTCACAAATGCTCAAGAAGGCCCACAACAAAGCACAGCAATGTCACCTATTTTCAGGACAAGGAACTTGGGTCGGAGAAGAGGTCCTCAGAAGAGAATTCATCACTCTGTCCATGAATGCTCGTGTCTTCATTGGAGTGTATTTTATCAACTACCAAGAGAAAGATGTACCAAAGGGTAACACTTTACATTGGGCAGAAACCTGGTCTGTGCTCCCTCTACTCTCTCGCTGGAAACAAAACAGCCACCCAACAGCCCATTTGTGGGACAAATCCAAGGCCTCTGGGCAAGATTCCTCAGCTTAGTGAGAAGAAAGAGAATAGCTCCCCAAGAGTTTCCCCCAGCAATGAGGCACATCTCACGCTGTGCAGGTTTCTCCTGCTGTGCAGCCAGGACCTGGTGTTCAGGAACAGGGTGTTGTTTCCCACCTTGCAGGAATCCACCCTCTTGGCAAGCATAGGGTGTACTGGTCTGCTACACCACAGGCAGTGCTGAGGTGGCAGAGCACGCTTGCTGACCACTTCCCTTTGTGCACAAGCAGTTTCTCCATGGCATTTGACACAGGCCTGGACTTCCATGTTTGAGTTTGGCATCTGTTGTCACACTAGTGCTAGTGCTCTCTACTTTGATTGAATAGGGAGAGGGACAACCAGCATAGAGTGTTTTTCATGTGAGGAAACTGTATGATTTACATAAATGTGACCTCTTTAGGCATAAGCACTTTAAATGATAAGAAGTAACCATGATATTAATTTCCTTTCTGCCACAATAAAAGGCAAATTATATTATTTGCCTTGATATCCTGAACCTGAATTTTGATTTTCCCCAGCTGTGAGTTTCTTCTGGCTTCGTAGAAATACCACAGCTCCATGGACATATCAACTTTACATTTCAATGACAAAGTCTTCTGTAGGGATACAAGAATGAGCTGCAGGCAGCCTTAACTTTGATAAGTTACAGCTGTATCCCTGGGAAGACAGAAAACCAACTTGGAATGCAGGTGTGTGTTGATTTCTTTAACAAGAAGCATGTGAGGGACATAAAAGACAGGTATAAAGGGCTATGTTGTAGCATAGGAGGAGATGGATCCCTGCTGATGTGTGTAGATGTCTCCCACCATCTTCTGTGTTGGTCTTTTGTTTGCCAACAGTCTTCTGCCAAGACTTATCCCTTGTAATAACGGTGAGAAGAAAGAAAGAGGGGGGGAAAAAAAGACTTTTTTGGTATTCAAGGAAAAAAAAAAATCTGAGTAAACTGCTCTCCACGGTTAAGCATTCTTTTTGATGATTGTTTTCCCCCCACCCAGGACATCACACACTACATTGAGTAATTAATACCTTGACCTGCTTGCAGTTCTCTCCTTCCTCCCTCTGGTGGCATCCTCCAGTGAAGAACAGAGGTTTGGCAAACTGCTGTGGTTTGTTTGGTGGGTCTGCAGGTCACCTTGCTTCCAAACGAGAGAAAGGCTCCTTCTGCAGATTACCAGAGCCTAGCTTCATGTCTCTCAGTGCTTCAGTGGTGACCAATTTAGTGGCTTCACAGAGATTATCCCCGAGTGCCTTCGCTATCTTCACAAAGTGCTTTGAAAGGATTAGAGCAGCATATGCTATGGGCTGTTCTATAAAAGGACAAGAAAACGAAAATGCTGTGGTGGTAACAGAGGAATTACTCTGACATAGCTGTGGCTGTGGGAAGGCATGGGGAAAAATGGGCTTGGATATGAAAGGACCTAAAGCACCCTTTTCGTAAATCCATAGGAACTGCAGGCTGGGTCGGCAGAAGGGACACAAAGAAAGCAAACGCTCCTTGGGACACTGCGGCCCCTCCTCTGCTCCCCCCGCTCGCCCCAAGCCCAGCGGTGACCTGCCTGCAGCTACAGCAGGGCCATGGCACCCACCCGGGCAGGGGCAGAGCTGGGGTGGCTCCGGAGCCCTGGCCAAGCCGGGGAGAGAGCTCACAGCTCCGGGCACACCTCGGGCAGAGCAGCGAGCCCTGCTGGGAGCAGCCACACGGACATTTCAGCCCTGCTGCGAATTGCGCTCCACAGACCTTCGGGGGATGGCACAGCCGGCCCCGTCAGGCCCGAGCCAGCCCCACACAGCCCCTGCCAGCTGCATCCCACGGCTCCCTGAAATCACCGCTCGGGGCTGCGCCTGAGGGCTTGGGGCAGCTGCTCCCCGAAGGTTCATGAGTGAGGACACCCCCTGGAACCACTGATACCTCAGGACACCTGACGCAATGACCAGATTAGGACACAACAGGGCAATAAAGCCCATTTTACGAGCATACCAAACCCACCAGGGGTGTCTGAGGCAGCAGGCAAAGCTAGTTTGGAGCAGACACCAGCCAGCAGTACCTCCCATTTGGGCTGCTAAAAGGTACAACAGCCTTTTAATCCTCCCTATTTGCCTCTCTAAATGTTTTCGAGGTGACATATATACCAGTACAAAAAGGCAAGTATCACAGCAGCACTAACCGGCCTGAGATACCCAGTCTGGTTACATTAGAATCCAGTGTACTGTTTCCAATACAGAAAAACAGAAAAATCCTAAAAATTAAAATCTGTGACAGAAAACATATGATGAATGTTTCTAACAAGCACCTGTTTTCCCTGAGGAGCAAGGAGATTTGGGCAATTGCCAAAGGAATGATTTTGTCAAAAAGCTGGTGTAAGTTCTCACAGAACTATTTTTGCAAGATACCTGCCATACATGGGTTAAAGGAAAGGACTACTAAAGGAGGAGGCAAAAGGAAAACTATTCAGAAGGAATGGTTTAAAATAAACCATAAGCAGATAGAAAATCGGTTGTATGGAATAAAAATACTGTTTTGTCTTTGTAAGGCATACAATTTTCTGAGATTTTACAGAAATATAATTGAGGGATTTCAAGTCAAATCCAATGGTGTATTAGTAGGAACATATCTACATAGGTTCTTTTTGATAAATTATTTTCATTTTTGCTTCACATTTTTAATTAGAATATTCACTACAAAATGAAAAAACTGTCAATATCCAACAAGACATCACTTAGTCTTGCAATGAACAATCACGCAGTGATGAGTTCTGCCTATGGATTTCATTGAGGTAGCCAGAAAATGCATTTTATATCAGTGACAGAAGATTTTTCCAAATTCAGATCATGCATTTTTTCCCTGGTTCCAATAAAATACACTTGTTGAAAGTATTTGCACAGATTCTTTTCTAACACACATTGAATGAAAAGGAAAAAAAGACTGAGATTAGATCAGTAATGCTTAAAACGTGTTGATGGAAAAATGGGAATGACTGTGTCTGCTGCAAGCCATTTGGAATAGCTTACCTGTAAGAACCAGATCTGAATCTGCTCTTTTGTTGCCGATGTTCAATTTTGTAGCACAAAACCACATCTGAAATACTTGAACTGAAGAGCGATCATAAGGTGAAAAATGCTTGACCACTTATATTTCAAAACATTCCTATTTAACTCTAGAGAATTCCCTTGCTGTGACATTTTAGCATGAAAACAATTGCACTCTATGCATTCTCTAGTTAAATGTCTGAACCACATTTCTTCTCCTGTGTTGAGTTATTTGCCAAACTCAGTTAGGAAAATGGTTACACCATATAGTGAATATATAGTAAAATCCATACTTCTGCCATGATTTCAATGGCCTTTAGCCTATTCAGCTTCATACATTATTCTTGTTCTCATCAATCCTGAATGCTGTTTCTCTGAGGAGTTGTGTTCTGTAGCTTGTGACAGATCTAGAAAACTACCTGACAGAAAATAATGCTTGGTCAGTGCTTATCACTGCAACATACAGTTTGAAATGAACTGTTTCTCAAGGAACACTGTTTAGATTGATGTTAATATGAAGACAGTCTATCTTGCCACTTCAGATATCTGCTACTTTTATGTTGAAAGATGATTGAAGAGAATGGAAACTACTTTGTGCAGATTAGATGGCTGAGGCTTTGTATTATTTAACCTCCCTGCTCTGAGTTGAACTTACACTGAGTAGGTTAGGTGATGATAAAGGAAATTAAAACCTTTTGGGCAGCTGAATCAGTTTGTGAGAGATCTCAGTGAAGTGTGGGAAGTCCTGCTTCTGAGATGACAGGGAGTTTCCTAAGGAGAAGGGGGACACTTGGCAACCACTGATAGAGTGGTTGAAAGGCAGGAGCCTCTCTATGGCACAAAGGAATACAAGATTTAAGCTCCTTTATTTCTAACCTGTCTTCAAGAGTTGCACTGACTTTTTTTTATTAAAAGAATATCACTGTAGCTCCTGCTACAGTAAAACTTGGGTTTTTTGGCTTTAAAAGCCTTCCAGTCATCCTTGGTGAGCTCATTACAGTAGCAGGTTTAAACAAATGTACTTCAAAAGAGTGGCTGGCTGGTGTTCTGTCACTGGGGTGCTTTTACTCTCTGTGTTGCAGCAGTGCTTCACTGCTCCAGTTTGGGGGGGAGCCCAGCCAGAGCATCAATTTTCCCCAAATAAGGGCTTGCATCATATCGTATACCTGCAATCTCAAAATGGTATGTGTTTTGAAACATGAAAACTGATCCTTAATTTCTTAGGCGTTGGTTCAAAAAGGCAGAATATACTGGGATTTTTCTGCTTACCAGACTCTAAGTACAGTAAAAGAGGCAGGTGCACTGAATGACCTGTCACTTTGACTCAAGTGAAGAAATCAGTCTCTGCAGAAAAGGCAGAACAAAACCCCCAGCATTTCATGTATCAGCAGGACTTTAATGGCAGGAGAAACTTAAAGTTGCATTCTAGAGACTAAGCAAGCTATTGCAAATTCAGCAAATTAGGGAATTAGACAAGGAAAGAAAAAGGGAAGCAAAAAGCATTTCAAAATGTATTTAATTTATGACAAAAGAAAAAAAATAAAGAACACTAACATGGGAAAAAGTCTCAATAACTATCCAACACAACACATACTTCCTACCACCTACAATTTTCCCTGGTGTTATACTCATCCTTCCTCACTTTCTCTTGAGTCTTCAGGCAGTTGCCTTCAGTCAGGGGAGGAAATAGTTACAGGGAGCATCATATTCCCATTTTTTTTTCTGGAAGGAACATGATGGCAGTGCCCAAGCAACATGATGTTGAAACTGCTGATTTCTTCCTTCTCTTTCTAAAGTCCGCTCGGGGCTTTTTTTGGTACATTTTCTTTCTTACTTTACAATTTGTTCTTTTTATTTGGTCTGCAACTCCACATTATGTCTGAATGACCTGTATAAAAAATATCTTACATATGTTGTACACTTCTTATCTGTTTCCTCTGCCACCTCTAAGCCAGTTTTGCCTGTTTCCAAGGTTTATATTTAATTGTTTGCTGCTGAGCTGTCCATAGCTCTCAACTGACATTTTCATGTCCTCTTCTCTTATCCTCTTCATGTCTGCACTTCTCTCCCCTGCATCCTGGATTGCCACAGGCAGCCCTCAATTGCCAGGCCAGCCTTTTTTCTTTTACATTACAATATTAAGGTGATGGAATAAATATTTCACTCTACACAAAATAACTACTTGCTATTCTTGTCTGTATAAAAATTGTGGTTATATCCCATGATCAAAT
Source organism: Aleadryas rufinucha (assembly GCA_013397815.1). NCBI lineage: Eukaryota > Metazoa > Chordata > Aves > Passeriformes > Aleadryas > Aleadryas rufinucha. The sequence goes on along the minus strand of VZTH01019450.1, from coordinate 482,599 downwards.
CAGGAAATAGTCACCTGATAATTAAAATAAACTGTTGTCACAGCTAAGCCAGCTAAAATGAAGTTCCAGGCAGGCTAAGGCAATTTGAGGCAAAGCAAGCCTGACATGCCTCAGTACTGCAATGTCAGTACACAGCCTGTGGTATATAACCAGCAATAGCAATAACTGTATTTGTGGGCCTACAGGTTACACAGATCAGGCAGTGGCTGGACAGAGCTGCATTGGCTTCAGCAAAGTTTTGTTCACCATATAAAATTGCAGAACAAAGCAAGCCTCCAGCTTAACTTCATCTGTTCTTGTCCTGTATCAAATTATGCACAGGTTGATTCTGATCACTTTGAAAAGGTGTGCCTTCCTTTTGGATGATGCTTTTTGATCACTTTTGATGATGCTGAGCATGCTCAGCTCCAACATCCAAACTAGCAAAATAACACAGACTTTTATCTTAATGTGTTCATATGAGATTGTGTGCAGGCAGCATCAAACAGAGCAAAACCTAGGGCACTGTGCTTTCATTGCCTTGCCTTTCCCACCATGTCTAAACAGAGCCTGTGAGGTTTCTCTCTTCGTTACTCTTACTTGTGTTTGCCTTGCACAAAACATCCAGAATTTACAGGGTAGTAAGGTTCACACCCTGAAATTTCCCATTCAAACCTCAGATATGTTGTCTTCCTAAAACTTCCATTCAAAGTGATGAGATTTCCAAGGACTTAACCACAATTAGAATTTAATCCTGGATTAAGAGAATACATCAGAGGAGGAGGAAATCACTGAAAATATAAATAATCTTAACCTGCTGTTATTCTTCTGTCAGTTGAATCCAATTAAATGTTTCCAGGTGCCAGTTGCTATTATAAACTATATCACACAGACTCCTATGAAATGTTTAATATTTGCATTCCAGCGGGTGTGGGAGCGGATAATAGGAGTGGCTCATAACAATGATCAGTCTAGGAAACTGCTGCATCAAAGGAGTCCTAGACATGCTGGTTTCTTCTGCTCTTACCCTTTATGGACTTCCTGTAAGTTTCTGTTGAAAATCAGAAAGAATGCATCCTCCCAGGATGCCGAAAAGGAAAAATGTTTTTCTTCTGATACCTAGTTCATGCTCCTGCACATCTCATGGACCTAGAGATAATGGACATTTCCAGAATACCAAGAATATAATTCACTCAAACAAGATTAGAGCTTGGAAAGCATCTAACCTACTAGGAGGTCACTTGAAAACAGTACAAGTGTTTAAAGAATCACTTGCAAGCTATATAACAATACACAATCAACTCAAGACTATAATGTTTTACAGACAACAAGATACTTTTCCTTACTTCCCACGGAATTGTTGCTCAACATCAAATATTACCCTTTTATATCTTCTCATATACTGGGCTGTATGGATCCATACATTAAAATATTAGTACTCACAAGTCTTCATGTCTGAGCTCCCAAGAAAGAGGAAAACAGACTTTTTTTTCCCCTTATATGATTTCGTTTACTTCAGGCTGGTACTTTTTCATACATAAAAATACATGAAAAAGACCCAAACATTGTATTTATAGTTATACAATGGTAAAGGTCCCTTGTTCCCTTGTTGAACAGGATATGTGATTCTAGGACTAACAACCACACTCTGGAAAGTTAGTGGGACCATTATTTTTGGACAAACCACTTCAGTTTTTCTTCCAAACTTGGGGAAGAAGTCAGGAGTGCAATTTCTAGAAAAGCAAACTGAGGTTTGGATTGCCACTAGGTACCTACTGGCTCTTTTGTGTGACTGCCAAATGAATTTTGCATAAATCCCAGGTATCTGGGACATGTGGTAAAACCCACGAGTTTTATCACAGACATTATTTCCTCACATGAACAGTTTTAACAGAAGCATCATTATGCCACAGAACAAGTGCTGTGTGAAGGGACTCTGTTCTGGCTCAGAATTTAATTTGGCATTTTATAGCAGACAGCTTTCTGCCAATAAACTGTGTATAGACAATATTTTATAACCAAACTGTACATACTCTCTGTATTAGAGAGGAAGGAGCTGCACATCCATACAAGCAGTGGGATTTTACAGAAGAAACTCTGACTCCTTTAAGCTTTTATTTACTAAAGACAAGACTCATGCTCATTTGCAACAACACAGGTGAAAGAAAGTGAAAAATGTCACAAGCACTGTATATTTTGTAATGTCAGAAAACTCTGTTTCAGGGCTTTGGATTCCCTAAGATTATTTTGGAAACATGATAGATACATTATAGGTTGCCCTGTAGGTGAAACACAACCAGCCGATGATTCCAAAACAGGGCACCTCGGGGCAGAGCAGGAGAGGCAACACTGCTGCTCCATTGACTTTCTAACACCTGAGCCCCATCGCCAGCACCAGCCGTGCTTCAGCCCCAGCACCTGTGAGGAACAGCTCGTGCCTCTTGAACTCCCGATGCAAGAGCCCCAGGTTCCACCCGAAGATGGATAGAGCCTGCATGCAGTCACACGTTTGCCAAAGAATGGGGGTGCTCGAATGACAAAGGCACAGGCAGATGACTGTGTCTGTTGCAGCACTTCAGCCATCTCTCCCCTCAACCCCATTGCCCACCCCACTCTCTCTTCCTGGGCTTTTGTGTAGAGAAAGGCTGATTCACTTTACAGTCCCTTCTATAAGGATTTAATGGAGCTCGAGTGATCATTTATTTTCTTTCCTATCTAAAACCCAGGGCCTGTACAAAACCAGAATGTAGATTCTCTCAATTCACTGGGTTTATTTGAAGCTGACTACTTTCCAACAGCATTTCCTAAAGAAAAAGCAGATGTGCCATTACTCTATCAGCCTGCTCCTCCCTGCAAATTTGAAGCAATGTGCCAGTCCCAACCACCTGCGACAGACAAGTAGTTTCAGCTGTAAGGATTACAAGAGGTTTCAGGTAAAGCTGTCTTGGCCTATAATAATGCCAAGTGAGAATTACTAATAAAGTTTCCTAGCCTCTTCCTTAAAAGGACATTAAAAGAGGGTTAAAAATAGTGGTTATCTGTCTGTGTCTTCACCACAAGGTTGAGATCAACAGTCTTACAGAAGACAGAGATACCATCACCTCAGCAGTCCTCAAGAGGCCAAGGTGGTACACAGAAAGGCTATAGATGTCAGCCTTCTTTGTGGGAAACATTGATGCAAGACATATATAAAGACAAAAAAAATTATTTTGTTTTTTTGGTAACCTTCCAAGCATTTCACATTTCTAAGTTGATCTCCTTAACAAAATGGTATTGACACTGTGACTTCAAATCAAAAGGATGACAAAAAAAGGTAATAGGTACCAGTAACTTCCACTGAAGAGCCATATGGAGCTACAAATAGCTTTTCCATGTGAATGAATGCAGCATTTCTACAAGAGGAATAGACTCAGCACAGCGTAAGACCTACAGAAGAGAAAATACTGTCTCTTCTTTCCCTGGAAAGTTTTAAAACATCAGTGCTCTTTGCAGGGACTCTGCTCTGAGATGAATTTAGGGAAAGGATGGAAGCAGATGACTTAGAGAAGAAACAGGAACAAACAACTCCAGTAGGGATTTCAGATTGGCTTGCCTGAAAATTACAGTCTCTCTGATCTTGTAAATGAATGGCAAAGTTCTTCAGCACTTCAAAAGAAGCAGTATCAGCTTCACAGGGCTGTTTGCCTGGTGTATAAATACATGGGCTGCTTACTTGGGCAAGAGCACACGCTCCCAAGCAAGGTCAGAAGAGGTGAGGAGTTACATCCAAACTGCATCTTGACACGGCCAAGGAGCTGGGCACTTCAGCATATTGCCCACTTCTGCTCATAATCCTTTGCGCAGGTCAGCCACGGCTGTATCTGCTGAGGGAAAATAGACCATCACTGATCACAGACACGCAAGAAGTGAGCTTTCAAAACACTCTCAGTTCTCAAGTCACTTTACCAATGCAAACTGGAAAAATAAAGAATAAAATTTGAATGGCATTTTGCAACATTCGGGTGCCAAGGCTTTTCACAAAGGACATTTTATTTGCCCAGGCAAACCCAAAAGTCCCTGTCAGTCTCAGGGCTTGGCCATACATCAGATGAGTGATCTGAGCCTTGCTTGCACCTATGGTGAGTTTTAAGGTTCTTTTCTGATACTAGGTCAGAGATATTTGCTTTCTCATTACACGGTATCTCTTGAGGAGGAGAATTGTAAAGCTCTAGGCTATTGAGAGTTTTCTTCAAAAGGCTACAAGAACCGATTCTCTAACATCCTGACTGGAAAGACGAGTTGGTAGAGCTATCCATACTGTGGCATTACTACTACTGAATGTTCACTTCTGCTTGGAGGAAGATAAAGTCAGACTGAAAGACATCTGTGTACTTTGAACTGACAGAGGCAAACCCAAAAAACAGTAGCAACTGGTCATACACAGAAGGTTGTGTCTCCATTCTCTGTGAGGTTCCTTCTTTCCCCACAGCAAAACACCCAGGGAAGTGATTCACAGCATGGCAGCCAAGATGGTTCTCTGCAGAAATGCTAGACTTCCATCCTGTTTGGGAATTCTGGGAACGAAAACTGATGGCAGCAGGAGCCTGAGAATGGATGAATATAAAGACTGCAATCAGCTGTTAGTCAAGAACAAAAACCTTCTGACCTGTGTGAACAGCAGAAGGAAATCACCTTACAGATGCTTCTTGATGCCGTCCTCAGGATGAGGTACACAGCTCAGGAGCCTGCATTGGCACTGCAGGAAAAACAAGTGGAGAGCTCTGACTGAACATACCTAATTCAGAATTATCCTTCTAAATCTTTAAATCTCTAACCTAAATCTGTGAGCCACATGAGATCATACAGATCTTGCCAATAGCTCAATTGTTCCCTCTCCTTACGCATCCCTGGTAGAATCTCAGGGATAAGGAGGTAAGCTTTGTTAAATAGATCCTCGATCCCACCTCTGGTCTCACACTTGCAATGATGGTAAATCTCAGCTATGCCTTTTCTACCTCCCTCAGGGCTTTCCACATGTTCTTTGGTTTTCTGACTCTAAGCACCCTCACACCCATCACCGACGAGTATGATTTCTCTCACTGTAGATGTGGGTGTGCCCCAATCTACCCCCATTACATGCAGCCAACACTGGAAGGAGTACGTCTCCCACATCATGGGAAAAAGGGCTCTGCAGTAAAGAGGAGCACAAGTCTTTCCTCTCTCAGTACTATTCCTGGCACAGCCTCAGATTATTGACTCTGATGATATAAAAATGTGTCATCCCAGTATTATACTGTCTCAGGATATTTTCCTTCAAATCCCTGAAAATGACTTCTCAGACTCCAAAGGGACATGACATCAAACAGCTGGGCAAAGACACTCATGGCACTTTCCATCATCTGTGCAGGGAAAAGAATGGACAAAACCAAGCATATTTTTGTTGGATTGCTCTGGAACAGCAATTGATGCATTGCTATGTGGAATAGCAGAAGCAGCCAGGAAAGTCTACCTGTCAGAGTGCTATTAACAGCTTTGAGAAAGTCCCATGCCTTCTCTGGTAGTGGGCTCTCTGTACTGAGTCATAGGAGATTATTACTTTAGCAAGACAGTCAACATTTATAGCACTCTCTTGTTGCTCACTGTGAAGCTAAGATTTGCCTTCATCTCACACTTTTACTTTGCTACCTCTGTCATGGCGAAGCTGAGCACGCCATCTCAAGCTGCCCGAAGGAGCCCAAGTCTGCTCCCCTGAAGTCCAGGGCTTTCTCTCTGTCACTTGCCTTCCTCACACCCCCTTTCACATCAGCCACCATGCTGACTGGCTCATCCCTGGCTTTATGCCCTGCTAGAGGAGTTTCTAGTCTCTAGTACTCTCTAGGCATAGAGTAGCTCTGGTTCTGTGAGCAGCTGAGACACCTCTGCAGAAGCACCATTAGGATTAGCACAGCTCATGTTTGCAGTAATTATTGGGCTTGGGGGTGACGGAGACTGGCCTTGCACTCCTGTGGTGCTGGACAAGGAGATGCAGATCCCTGGCTGGAGGCATCATGACTTACTGTCTGCCAGGGCAGAGAGCTTGCTGGCTACAAATCCTGCTTTGCCCCTGCACTTTCCGATGTTTAAAAAATTGTATTCTCTAACAGAAAGGCTCAGCTTTCATGAAGTAAGTCCTTCAAAGAATAATTTAATTTCACAAGATCCTTTCCACGGTAGCAGTTATAAACTCCCCTCAGCTTTCACAAAGCCTTGCTTTTACCAGTCAGTACTGGGGCAGGTCACTGACCACAGAACCAACCAGGGACCACTACAAGTGACTTACGGAGGCCTGGATGTTAAAATTAATTTATTGTTTCAGAAGAGATGACAGCAAACTCGCTGTGAGTAGTTGTACAAACACATGAAAATAGTAATGACTGGCTCCAGGCACTGAATGTCTTCAAACAGGCTCTGAATTCCAGTGAAACAGAGGATATATTGCAGATAGGCATCACACCATAGCAATGTAATGTTTGGATGGCCTTAGGAAGTGGAAACACAGGCCTAAGGGTGAAAACCCCTCAGAATTTGGTAGGAAACAGGTACTCACGGGGGAGCATTAAAAAGAGATTACTTGCCCTCAGTATTTAACCCTCCACAGAATGAACTCCCATACCAAGTGCTATATGAGAAAGTATTCAGAGCTCACCCCCAGCGCCAGCGATTGTAGCTAAGCAAATTATCACATTGTAACAAACGTTGTAAACCACGGCTTTAATTAACGAGTAAGTGTACACAAAGGCTTTCCTATGCTTGTCATATCACCTTCACAAAGTGATCGCGTGTGAATAGCTTATCTTTGGGCTTCATCTTGCGATGCAACACCCGAACTGAGAGATGCTTCAGCGGTGACGGATTGCTGCCATCCTGTGGCAGGCACGTGCATTTCAGACTGACACTTGCCTGAGAGAAAACAGTCCTTTGCGGGCGTCGTTTTAGAAAGAGCTCCTACTAACCTGCATTATTCTTAAATGCCACAGAAGGAAAGCCTGTACAGTCGTCTGTAACCTGCAATATTCACATCTCAGAAAGCCATGAGCCATTACAGCGATTCCACCACAAATTACCCTCCGAAGGAGAAAATAAGGACCAGGTGAGAACGGGCTCAATGCCACCTTTTTACTTGGAGAGGTATTGCAGCATTCAGTGGTCTAACTCCAGAAAGGATGCTAACCCTAGCCCAGTTCCAACCCTCACCATTTCAGACTGCCGGTGCCAGAATGTACATAAGTAAAAGGATATCCCTGTTTCTGACACCAGCTGTGCTGTGTCCTTAAATAAGGTGAGCTCTCTGCTAAGATTGTTTCCAAACTCAATACAATAGCACCGTTCCTAACACTGAGTCTAAGGGTGTGTGTTTGGGGAAGTGTGTGACATAAATGAACCAGTGAATGATCAGTTGATTGTTACTTTCTGAGATTCTGTTTCTCACATCATGTCCCCAGTTCTAGTCTTTGGTGGGAGAAAATTTTCTATAACATGGCTGTGAGACCCAGGTATGTGGGAACATACGTGAGAACTTGCAGATTGACTGTAGTGGGTCCAGCATTGCTTAATCTGTTCATCAATGACCTGGATGAAGGAGCAGATGCCTCCTCAGCAAGTTCACCGATGACACAAAGCTGGGAGCAGTGGCCAGTGCCCCAGAGGGCTGTGCAGCCCTTCAGAAGGGCCTCGACAGGCTGGAGAGATGGAAAGGAAGGAACTGTCTGAAATCCATCCAAGGGAAGTGCAGGGTTCTGCACTGGGAGAGGAATAACCTGGGGCACCAGCACAGGCTGGGGGCTGACCTGCTGGAAAGCAGCTCTGTGGAGAGGGACCTGGGGGTTCTGATGGACAACAAGCCATCCATGAGCCAGCAGTGTGTCCTTGTGGCAAAGAAGGCCAATGGAATCCTGGGATGCATTAGGAAGAACATTGCCAGCAGGTCAAAGGAGGTGATCCTGCCCCTCTACTCAGCCCTGGTGAGGCACATCTGGAGTGCTCTGTCCACTTCTGGGCTCCTCGGGACAAGAGAGACATGGAGCCCCCTGGGGCAGCTCCAGTGGAGGGTTACAGAGATAATTAAGGCACTGGAGCATCTCTCTTGTGAGGAAAGGCTGAGGGAGCTGGGCCTGTTCAGCCTTGAGAAAAGAGACTGAGAGGGGACCTCGTCCATGTCTCTGAGTATCTGAAGGGAGGTGCCAAGAGGATGTTTCCAGGCTGTGCTCGGTGGTGCCAAGCAATAGGACAGGAGGCAATGGGCAGAAACTGATGCACAGGAAGTTCCAATATGAGGAATAACTTCTTTACTGTGCAGGTGACTGAGCACTGGAACAGATTGCCCAGAGAGGTCGTGGAGTCTTCCTGACTGGAGATATTCCAGAACTGTCTGGACACACTCCTGTGTAATGTGCTCTAGGATGATGACCCTGGTATCCAACTTTTCTACATTATAAAGGGAAAAAAGGAAAAAAATGCAGCAACAAAGTTCTGTAACTAGATGTCTCAGTTCATACAGTTCCATTATTGTTAGGATAGAACAGTGATCAGCTAATCTGGACAGCCATCACTGATCAAGACATTCAAACAAAACAGCCAGAATTCCTCATTTCACCAGTTAGGACAAACCACCTAAACACATTCCTTCTGGTTCTTCAGGTGTCAGAAACTTTGCAAGGAAGGTAACTAGCACCTCTCCATCATTAGATGGGCCCTATTAAACACTCCAAGCACACTGCTACCTGCAAAACTGCAGACACCTTGAAAATAAATTGTACTGTCTTTGCATTACAACAGGTAGGTTGTCTGTATCACAGAGTGTTTCTGTTTAGGGTTAAAATAAACACTGATGTGCCCACAAGAAAAACAGAACATTAAATTCACAAAATGTGACTCAAGATCCATTTTGTTTTGAGATTTCATATTTTACTGGTTGACAGTTTTTTGAAGCATTTTTATAACTTGGGAGGTTCATGAGTTTCAAAAATCAGGATTAATATCTGAATCAAATAATAGTTCCACCATTGCCCAAAACAAAGATACACAGCAGAATGACAGGAGGAGTCACTAGGCTCCGGTTTGGATCCATCAGAGCCAGGAGCACTCCACTAGAAAGCTTTGCCAGAGAGGCTGCTGCTGTGCACTACCTGTGGCTGCCAGAGCTGGAGAAGCAGGCTGCCTGCTGCACAGGCTCTGCACCATCTACAGCTACACAAGTTGAAACCCAGACCATAAATTGTCCCTTTGAAAATGCGGAGGCAGCTGCTGTGAAAGGTGCTGTGCAGACACACACTTGATTATCAACACTGTTGCCAAGCATGCAGGGTGCCATTTCTGGTCTAGCTACGGTTTCCAAGTGACAAGCATGCATAAAGAATCCCAAGGTAATCCACTCTGGAAGCAACAATGATGTGAACAGCTACCGTACTAATCCAAGTTAAAGGCTACAATTACCTGGCACAGTCAACAGCAGATGTTCTTTATCACCAATTTCCTACACCAGCTGAGAGTCCAGCTACATTCATTATCTATCACCAGAAAGGAACTGATGTTGTTTTCAAGTTTCTTCCCTTAACCAAAACCACATAATTTTAGGACTCCTGCCTACTTCTGACATCCTGTCCAGACAGTCCCTGACTCAAAATTTTACTCTTATCCATGAAGTGAATAAACTTCAAGCAAAAGAGCTGAAACACAGAAAAAGGGTAAGATAAAAAAAAACAAGTAAAGCAAATGGTACAAATAAATTAAGTACCTTAAAATTCAATGGCATTAGGGCAACTTTGCTTCCAGGACTCTTCATATAAAAAATGGAACAGATTTTCATGAAATCTCTGCTAAGGTATCTGTCAGCTGGTTTTGGGTGGCCATTTACAACTGTCATGTGCTAAAACTAAAAAGAAGAATGAAATCCATCTCCCTCAAAGCATGCAAGATTCAGTAATGGATCTGGAAAAAAAGGATGCCTAGTAGAGAATACAAAGTACATAGAACTCAGCAGAAAAGCAGATTTGCATGATTCTTTTTATTCAAATGTTTTGAGATCTGTTTTTTTAATGTACATATATAGGTATACATATAATACTCGCCACATTTGGCAGCTGTTGTTTATGCATACAAGGTAAACATGTACTTTTCATAATGAAATCTTGTTTAGTCTGATGAGAGGCATGAAATTCCCAAGCAGATGCTTAGCTCACTAAAGCTGTTTCTGGTCTTTATTTCCAGTTTCTTTATTTTTAGTAGTTTGTGACTTTAAGTCATACAGGATTTATTACAAGTAACACAAACTTTGACAGTAGTTTTTTTGTTGTTGTCCTTTTTTTTTTTTCTTCTCTTCTCTTAATTGTTGCTGTTTATTTTGTTCTATCTTGTCACTTCAAGCCTCATCAGGAGATTGAAGCACCTCTGAATAATCTCACACAGAGACATGGTGGGTTTCACATGTGAACCTTTTTAAAAATAAAGTGGGGTCATCCCCTTTGCCCATTTCCAGGCATCAACAGTCAATATCAAGAACTTCTATACAAAAAGCATGCCATAATGAATGTATAACACACCAGCTACAGAAATAAATGGCAGCCTTCTTTTTAGAGAAATCAAAAATGAATTAAAATAAAGCAACAAAAAAACTTCTTCACATATGACACACTTAAGGAGAGGATCTATTTATTCCTGAGCAGGCTGGCAAGTATCCATTGGTGGTCAAGTGGGAAAAAGGGAGGAGAAAAAGAATGAAATTAAGCTGAAAAAGGCACAAAAGACAAAAATATTGAGGCCTTTAGAAAAAAAAAAAAGCATTATGAGAACTATTTTCAAACCATGTTGTTTTACTGATCAAAATAGCATTTGGTGATGATGATAAAGTTGAACATTAAGGATGATGCAAGCTATTCAAGATCAAATTTCTCTTCAACTAACAAAACCCCTGAAGACTTTAGATGGAAAACACTGAAGAAAACAAATGTTTATCTCTTTAGAACCTTATATTCCAATGCCTTCAGACATTCAGTATATACATCTGGATGAAGAATCAATAGGAATTCAACCTAGAAAGAAGTGGGGTTTTTTGGTTTTGGGGTTTTTTTTAATTGGTACTCCTTACATTTCAATCTCATCTTTTAGACTGGCAAAATTACTTGCGACAAATATTTGAAGTTGAGATTATGGGGTACATTTCTTTTACAGGATTTGTAAAATACATTCTCATCTGTTTGAATGCAGGTACATCACGACAGAGGAGACAGTGCATACAATTTACAAGAGAGATTTGTAGTAAAATTCAGAGATACACAAAAACAAACATCTCAATATAATACTAACTTGGAAGCCAGGTGCAAGTTTTTCAAACTGTACATGTATTTTTAAAAAGATACTGCTTTTAAAATGTTTATATACTGAAGCATTTTCATTAAGATCAAACACTTTTTAAAACCAGTAAAATCATAGCAGCAATATAGGAGAATATCTAAGCCACATGAACATTAATAATTAAAATAAAACCAAACATGAAATATTACATTAGTCAGATGTTTGTGTTAATACCAAGAACGAGAAACACACAATTACTTACGTCAAACCAAGAAATCTGGATTTGTTCCATCTATGAACAAATCTTGTATAGTTCAAAGTTACCATTTACAAAGCAGTGTTGATTGCTGACTTTCACAATCACCTTTCTGGAGTGTCCTGGAGAACTCACTTGAATCTTAAATTCCAAGTCTGACTAAGATCATTTTTTCATCTTTGTTCAGGAACTAAAGATGCTTTTAAATACTGATACCTTAAAATGAGGCTTATTTTATTTACACTATTCAAAGTTTACTTTTCCTTCCAACAACAAAATGTGCAGGAGGATTTACTACATGCTATACAATGTAAAAATACACTTTAAAAAGTCAGAACAATGCAAGTAAAACTGTACAATGTTTGTTCCCTGCTCCAGTTCATTGCACTATTAAGTTAAACTGGATGAGCTGTCATGCCCAGATGACTTACTGTAGGATCAGAAAATCCACACACAGAGAGGAGGTAAATGAATACTGCCTTAGGTATAGTGCCAAATGAAAAAATAGTATGAGTTATATATATGTCCAAGGAAAGCTTCTCATCACAGAAAGGAGCATGGCTAATTCTGAAAGGCAGCCCTCTTCATGTAGGACACAGAACTGCAAAAAACCCACAAATACACATTGACAAATATCAGTGAAGTTGGTCTGCAGAAAAACGTAATGTATATACTAAAATATTTAAATGTTGGATTCTACCCTATTAGTAACACAGTAAAAATCTAGTAATCAACTGAAACTGGCAATTAAGTTTTCAGCCTCTCTCAAAAGGTAATGAAGTGACACAACCCACTATCTTTAACTAATATTATCCAGAAATGAGTTAACTAAAGGTCATGTCTTAAATAGTGTTTTTTAAAGTGTTACATCAGAAAACAGAACATTAAATAACAGGTGACGCATGCAGTTAAGAGTTTAAAAATATGCACTGACAATTTGAGATTCTAACTCTACTTTCTAATTCTGGTGCGTGTACTAGAATCACACGGTGGGAAGATAAGACATGTCCTTCATGTGTTTCTCATTCCTGTTTCAATGTAAGACACAAACCTCAGAGCAATCCAGCTTTCAAACCAATGCTAGCACAACACAAAAGCAAATAAAGAAGTCAGGTGTAACAATTAAACAAAAACTTCAAAGGCAAGAAAATAAATGTTCCCATTATCTGAAATATTTGCATAATTTAAAAATAGAACAAGATGCAAATTCTTGCTTCATTAAAACAAAAAAAAATATTTTAAGTTTTTACTTGAAAGATCAGATATGAAATAGCAAGGTGAAAGAGGGACAATTATTCTGCTTTCATGACATCTACATTCAGAAGAAAGAAGAAAACTATACTAGACATGTCATGCATTTTACTAACTAGTAATGTATAGCATATTATTTTTAGCACTCTATTATTGTCACAATCACTGTTTGAGGACCATTGGAAAAGAATACAAAGCTTAGCAGTAAATACATCTTATAAGAGTTTACTGTAATAACACATCTGATTTCAAAGGCAATAATTTCCGCTGTAAGTACATAATTACATATTTTATGTAATAGTTATGTAAAAATTATCCTTGCACATGAAGCTAAATCTTCACATTTTGTAAAATCTGGAAGTAAAAACGTAGTAATCTTGAAATAACGTATCTAGATGTGATATCAGACAACCTACCCTAATACCTTAATTCTGTGTATACACTGGTTAACATTTCATATATATCATTTATTTGTTCTGGAAGTAGCTAAATTAAGGAACTCTTGCTTCCAGCAGAGTTGTCAGATATTCTGTTGTTGTCAGATATTCTTCACTACACATACAGCAATAAAACAAGGTAATTCCCCTTCCCACAATGCTGTTCCTCAGCTTCTACTTTAAACCTGCTGTGACCTCCATCCCAGCAGGCCCTCTCCATGTTCCCATGCCCCCAAACAGACAGGAGCCCCTGTATGTGCATTCAGGTAGGTGAATGCATCAGACCCAAGCAGATGTTGGCTTTTCAAGGCAATAGCCATCAGCTCAATACAAACAGCAGTTTCAGTCCTTCTCCTACATAGATGCTGTTCCCTACAGTATTTCTGTTACTCCCACAATACTTGTTTCTGTCTTGTGGGGTTGAAATTGGCTATTATTATTTGTGAGATTGAAGAGACAAACAACTGCAGAGGGATTTTCTTCAGAAAGCAACCTAAACTTGCATACTGAAAAGATTACAGATGCAACTACACTATATTTAATATATTTAATATATATAATACTACCAATATAAACACTAATTTTTATAATATATAAAAAATACTACTTGCATTATTGTACTTGGCAAATTAATCATAATACAGAAAGTCATTACATTATACATGCAACAAGAAAGACTGAAAGCTTCTTTAAAAAGAAAGTAAAAATTCAATGTGAATTGTCCATACACTTTCATTAAAGGATATGGTAGCTATTACTGTTGCAACACCTAAAACCAACACAGCTCCAAGGTATGACATAAGTATCTCCATGTGCTTTACAGTTTAACTTGTGCACAAGAAACTTGGCTTATTTCGGTCTTTCAATGGACATAAGCACAGTATTTTCAAAGCACATTGTATTTGTTCAACCATCAAAAATACTAATAGAAAGATGAGCACAAACAGCATTTAAATACTGTGACCTTACTAAGCTGCCAGCTTCAGTCCAGAAGTGTGCTTGCTAAGATAAAGAATTTCAGTCTTGGTTTGGTATTTCTTTCCCTGCCAGTAAATTAATTCCCCTATCCTTTTTCAAATCCCAGTTTCTGCTTCATGACTCCTAGTGATAAAATATAATAAAAATATTGATATATTAAAATACATTCAGAAAAAATTAAGCATAATTGAAAATGCTGATCAATTTCATGTCACCATCTATTTTAAGTCTAAATCTATAAAATATAATATAAATTAAATGCTAGTGGGAGAAGAACTACAGTTCACTTGCAAAGCAAATCACTAATTCCCTTTCATTATTGTTACGTTCAGGATAGAAATGTTCACTGAAAAGTAAAAACAAACAGAACCTCACAAAAGGAAAAATATCCCCTTGAGAATAATTTAGGCTGCAGAAAGAGCAACATGAACAAAAGGTAAGCTGCTACACTGTACCACACTCTTCACAGGGTACGTACTTAGTCTGGCTTTGGGATACTTACCTTTGAGGAGATATTCCTTACAGAAAAGACCCAGGGGAGAGCTAAATGACCGCTGGAAAGAGGGACTTAAGCTTGACAAGGAAAATGATGATGTTTTTAACATTTTGGGGGACACAAGGGGGCAGTACAAATTGGGGAAAGAAGATGCTTTAAAGAAAGCAAGCACCAGAAATAATTTCAAAACTCATAATCCTATTGAGAAATGCATATAGAGGTGTTTTTTTTCCCTTAACATGAAATGTACTGAGTTGTTCTTTTTAATTTCTTTATTACACTGGATTTGCACACACCACGTTTTGAGGATTTCTACTCCAGCATTTCAGAAGGATTAGCTGGTTATGAAAAATAAAGTGCAAGAATGATCCACGGTAACAGAGAAGGTCAATAGCAGATCTGGCTGCAGAACTGTCCTTCAAGTTCCAGCTCTTGTACAAACAACTTTACCCAATCATTATTAAATGAAGACAGTGAGTATTAGACAACACACACAGAGGGGTCTGTGTGTATCTTCCTACACGATCCAAATTTCAAAATTATTTTGGCATTTAGTTCAAGTTATTCAAGATACTAAATTCTACAAAACATGCTGGAAATCAGAGAAAATATAAACTTATTTCACTATCTTCAGAACACCAGTAATGTGGTAAGATTTCTTGTTACATCGACACTTACGCTCAATCTTATGGTTCCATTAACCTTCCATGTTTACAGCATTCTTCTTTTATTTGTTCCTTTACATTGTACCAACAATACTTTGGCAATAATCTTTTTCCTGACATTTTTTCTTCAGTTCTTGCTTCTGAACAATTTAAGTAACTTTTCAAGAGTGCCCACCCATATCTGGGCAAGTCTATTAATCATTCTGTGGATGGCCATAACACCCACATAAGACTGCATATTCTAATTTTTTACATACCACAGAACAGCAAGACAGTGCTGCTTTAAAAAAATAATTAAGAGCTTGTTTGTAAGTTTCTTTTTCTGCTCTGTAAAACAGAATACAAAATTTGACAAAAGGTTTTACCTGTGCAGCCAGATGTCAAACTGGATTTCCCATAAAGCTACTCATATCCTAACGTCACATGTAATTTACTGTCTGCTTTTTTTTGTTGTAACATTGGAAAAAAATGATCCTCAAAGGAACACGTACTTAACGGATTTTAACAGAACCAAGTACCTTTGGTGATGTAATTCACACATTTCAAAATTTTATTTCTTGATTAAAGCTTAAGAAAAAGCAATAAAATCCATTTGGTGTAAAATGAATACAATTACCACTATACCATACGGATTACTACCACTGGGCCCAGAACTTCTTTCAGAAAACAAATTCAAACCCTAAATCTTAACCTTGCCAAGACATTTTTGATCTTTACAGTGAAGAGAGCAGAATCCTCAAAAAGTAGGTCACTCCTTTTATTTTGGAATTTAAGAAATAGATTAGAATTTCACATATGAAAGCTCAGCTGAAAGCTGATCTAAGTGGTTGTAAAGAATTCAACCAATCTCCTTTCAACAAGCTTTAAAAATAATGTCCAGACAATAGACAGGTGGCTAGGAGTATTTTGTGCCTTGCTGGAGTTTCAGGCCAGAAGTTTTAGTGGCAGAAAAGAGCAATAGGTTACAACTTCAGAAACAACTGGAAGACTTTGCCAGTGCCGCAGAATAAATCTACATTACATGGTAACACTGCTAGCTGAGTTATAAACATTTAACATAATGTCAACATAGCATATAAAGCTCAGCTAAGGCTACACTGAAAGGAAGAGTAGAATTCTGCACTCACTAGGTCTGTGCTCACAACTGCCTGCCACTGGGCACACAAACCCACAGAGGATAAAGAAAGGCTTGGTTCTGTTCACTAAGGAAGTGGTAGCTGAGGGGAAATTGCCTTTTCCTTTCAGGATGGGTGATGTGAGTGATTACTCTTCACGTTCCCACAATTTGTGTTTCACAATTTAAAGACGGCAGTGTTTGCATATAATGACCTGTTTGATCCAAGACATTCAATATATGATATTTTTGTAATTGTTGCATCTAATTAGTAGAACATCCCTGGCAATTTTTAAGTAACAAGCATGCAAGAGGTAGGAAGGAACTTCAGTTGAAGCTTCCTAGATCATCCTCTCATATGTTCAGGTAATCTGCTTTTATAAGACTTCTTTGCTTATAAAGAAGATTTCTCCATTTCCCTAAGCTGCCAGTTTCTTCTCAATATCCCAGTAATCTGAAAGTTCTTCTGGATAGCTACATCTAAAAATAAGAGCAGACACTGTGAAGAGCACTGTTAAATCCAGTCATTTACTACCAGATGTATTATGAAGAGCAAATAGTTTTAATTACTGACAACAGTTCATCTTCTTGGGTCAAAGATTCTGCTTCACAAAACTACAGTTTGTGCCATCACCACTAAAAATCCTTGACCATGATCCTATATAGCTCACAAGCAAACACATCTGTCTAATTTGAGAAGAATTTTTAGAAAGAGTAACAATGCAAAAATCAAAGGAATCAACTGAAAGGATCTCTGCATTCTTACTGTATGTGGCAGTTCTTCAACCCTACACAAAACTTAGAAGCAGATCTCTTTCAACAGGAAGTCTGTTGGAGCTTCCAGAATACTGAATGGCTTTTTTCAGGTTTTCTGAAGTGACAGCACACTGTATGTCATCCATAATTTAAACCTGAAAGTACTTTCAAATATCTGTGAGATGAGATTATGAGAGTGACTCTAAGTTTGTGTAAGAAATACAAAACCCTTTAAAATCATATGGAGTGAGTTAAGTCAAATGATAGTGTATTTGAAAAAAAGATGAGACTTGTAACGCATGATACCAAAAGAAGAGAAAAACTTTTGCAGCATATGAAAACCAGAATATTATAAACATTTTGGTGGCAAACAAAAAGGCATCCATCATCCTTCTGTACAGCAATTTGTTCAGATCTTGAGAGTTTGATGCATTTGCTAAACTTTAAACACTTAAGAAAATTGTATCATATACCAAGAATTAAGTAAGAACATAAGCATTAGCAAGATCTAGGCAAAAATGAAGTCAGACAAAAACATTTAAAAATAATTTAACAACGTGGAAACCAGCTGGAACAACTCCTTAAAGCTAAAGCAAACAGTGCTTTTCAATGCCTGACATTCTATTAACACAATCAATGCATAAGACTGGAAAATAAATGATTAATACAAAAACTTTTAAAATAAAATCTGAAGAAGGTATAAATAAAATAAATACTTTTTACTACTGATCAGAAGGTAACACTTGAAATGAAGCTGTAAGCACTCCGCATAGCAAATTCATTATTATAATGGGCAGTTTGAGTTCCAATACTAAAAAAACTGTACAATGGAAGATTTTAACTATACCCATTTCACTTCATAAGCCAGAATTCTTTGCTCCTGCTGATGCCATTCAGCAGTTTGCTATATTTTACTGCCACAAACAAAATAAACATGTTTTATTTATGAACTGTACACTCACAAAGCTTGAACAAAACAGAACATAAATGAGAGCTGTGTTTGATTGAAAGGCAACATAATTCATAAATGCTGTAGGATCACTATTTTCAAATACACCTTATATGTACATTAAGTTAATTTAGAATAAAATAAAACCCCTAAGAAGCATACTCACCCTTTAAAATATAGTCTGTTAACAAGCTTGGCACTTTCTCGCTATCCTCTTTCATGGCATGAAGAACTAAAGTATGAAAAAAATAAATCAGATATTTAGTCATACATTAAACACAACACTTAAAAGAAATACCATGGAGCAGTTCCAAGTACTCATAGAGATATTACAACCAGATGTAAGAAATCTCTTAACTGAAATATGAGAAGGTACAATCAGACACATCACATCCCCTCTACTTTTCACTTGTGTAATTCTCACTCAGCTCCACAGTTCATGGATGCAAAAGTCCCATTTCATGTGGTTAATTATTACAATAAAATGCCATCAATCATAACAACAGCAACAACTAGAAGCTCCTCTTCCCCATAAAAAATTCTCACCTAAAGAAAGTCACAGCATCCAAAACTAAAGTATGCTAACAAATACTGATGGGCTGGAAATCTCAGGCCAGAAAAGTATGTTGCATTTCTTACTATCTTCGATCATTACCTCACATAATGGAACAACGCTGTGAACGATTCTATGGAAGTATCAATAGTGCTTATTTTCCTCCCTGAAATGGTGAATGTTACCTGCTGTAGCTTAGAAAAATCTTGAATACATGACAGAATTTGGCATTAACTTAGAATAATGCAAAAATGCCATTTTTGTGACATATATGAGTAGATCTTGTCCATCTTTCCTATTTCTGAAGAAGGAAAAGACATGGACAAGCTTGACTGGACACCTATAAGCCTGTCCGTCACTTCATAAAGAAAAACAATGACTATTCTTTATAAAGCACATGACTGAAAGAATCAAAAATACAAAATTATACTGAAAAGCAATATTTAATAAACTCCAAATTCCTCATATGAAACTCTAAACTCATATTATAACAAGTGTTTAATTTCAACTTTTATGTTGAAGTAAGACATTAGTGTTCATAACTATGAAGTAAATCACAGCTTTGAAAGAAAAACCAACTGAACAACCCTAAACACCTGCTTCACTGTCTGCCTTAACAACAGCAGAGACAGTGAGTCACAAGTCTGCAACTGAGTCATAGGGTCAAATTCCAACCAGCCCACAGAAATCAATACTGTTAATACTCTTTACAATGCATTTGTGTCAGACATTTTGTTAATAAACCATCAAACAACACAAAACGTTATCAAGACACTTTTACCCATGCTTAATAGTGTCAAGTGAAATTTAAATATGGCAAGAGGAAAAAATTTCTTTGCAAGAATAAACATAAAATGGGAAATCCTTTGTCACAAAGTAAGTACAAATTAACATCCAAGGCTGACTACTGTAGAAAAATAAAGGGAACTTTAATTCCTACTTAAACATTTAATTTACTCTAGAATTTATATAATATTTATTTTCTCTTTCCAGGAAACAACCAATGAGCCAACCAATTTACCACCCTTCAGCCACCCGTGGAATCACAGAACTGTTGCTGAAAATCACCTTAAGACATAGTGAGATTCTCACAGACATAGTGAGATTCTCCACTGAGATCTGATCAAATGCATTCTACCATCTATTTTCAAACTGTTCCTATAAACATCCAATGAAGGAGATGCTATCGACTCCTAGGGATGCTCTGTTGTATTAAATCACCTTAAATAATTTTTAAAAAAATATAACTTTCATTTCTTGCAAATTAGAATTTAAAAATCCCAATAAAATCAAACAAATAGAGGACTTAAAATAATTTTGAGGATCTTGGCTAAAAAAGATGTGAAGGTTGGGGAATTCAAAGCATTGACAAAACTGTGTTTGGTATGGAATTCCTAATTATCAAAATTTGTTAAGAACAAAACCCCCCTTCGAAAACCACAGACAACAGGTTATTTTAAAGACAGTCAAGTGCAATCATTATGAAACTAGTGTTAAGTATCTTGACATCCACTCCCTTTTGTCAAAGTCATTACAACAAGCTCAATAAAGCACAGCAAATGTAAACAAATAAGGATATATCAGGCACTATAAGACCAAATTGCACGATATGCAGCCAACATCAAAATGTGAGAACATTTACTTCCTGAGACATGCAAGTTTCTGGCCTTCAGGGTTTCAGAGAACAGCTAGGAAACAAACCTACCATGAAGGCTCAGAACCCAAGCTGGCCAAAACGTATGGTTAAAATCATGCATCTTTATATACAAGCCATAGGGTAAGGGGGAAGAGAGAACTGGATGGATGAATCGGCTTTGAGCAACTGGAAATACAAAACTGAGGAAAGGATCAGTGGAATTTCATATGCTCACTTTTGGTTAATGTTTGAAGATCTTCAACAGATGGGGGTCCATTTTTCTTCTCATAAGGAATGACGGTTGTTAAGTACTGTCAAATGAAAAACAGAGTTACTTGACAGTCCTTCATGCAACTTTGTTGTTTGCATTTTGTTTTGTAAAAATTGTATCAATTGAAATTGCTAACCATAAACAATAATCTTTCAGAATAGATTAAGATTCTACCTTTCCCATTGCAGAGCTTTTATCACAGAAACCAACATTTTTTTTTTCCCCAAATTATGTGGCCACTAGAAATCATGCAGCTAACTGCCCTCTCTGCAAAGAAAATTATGCTGCCCCACAGTTAGGTGAAAATGAAAACAGATGGCCTTCACCTTCTGCTGCTATACACTTCCAACCAAAAAGAACAAGGCAAGCCTAATGAAACATAATACCCCAGAATACGGAATTTGATTTAAATTATCAGTTTTTAAAGTTGAGTGTGTGTTTCAAATCAAATCCTTTTTAATTCTATTTACTGAAATCTTTAATTCTTGTCTGTTAAAAAAAAAAAACCAAAACCACAACAAAATTTCTTAAATCTTTCAAGATTTTCATACCGGCAGTGCAATTAAGATTAATTTTCAAATTCTTGATGTAACCCTGTTGGTCTTTTACTACATGCATTTTTGGCACCATCTCACTTTGCAGCCTATATGAATGCATATTCTCCTTAAAGAGGTCAGAATTTCAAAAGTACTAAAATAGCTGCAATTTTCCCCAATGGAAAAGCTTCCCGAAATTTCCCTCAATTCAAATTTTAAGAATTAAACTGGAAGTTCATTTTGGGTTAACAGCTACAAGGCAGTAGGCAAAGTAACCCTCAATGTCTCATTTGCTCAACATCTACGTAGTTCTCCAGGGAGAAAGCAGCAAGCACGTTACAAACAAGGTACAAGGTCTCCTCCTCTCCTGGTAACAGCCCTTCAGCGAGAGCCACGTGTAATTCAGCCTCTAGGGGAGAGCTGCACTTTGCAGAAGGAGACTGAGGGTTGCCACATGCAGCTACAACCACTGCCGTGTTTGCAGCAGGATCACGCACCTCACACCCAACCACAGCATCTGCCTAAAAGCCAGACAGACTCAGTTCAGTGGCACTTAAGGGAACCAATTGTACACGTGGTACTGACACCTCCCCGAGACCTTCTGCAAACACGGGGTGCTTTTCTCCCTCCCTTTTCTTTCGGCATTTTCTCATGTCCACTCAGCACAACAGAGGAAAGTATGCAATGCTTCTTAGGAAACAATCAATTTTCAATTTCTTTTCCAGGAGATGTAACCAACAAGTATCACCAGAAAACTGTGCTCTCAATAAAATTACCAGAATCGATAGCTAGATGTAAGGCTGCTGAATCTGCCAATGGCAGAGATGAAAGTGGATCTACTAACACAGAAATCAGATCTCTGGTTGTCTTTTCCAGCCTTCGGAACTAAGTGGCATTCTACCCCTTATCTGGACAATAAAATGCTAGGATATTGCACTGCACCAAACATCAACTAACCCTGTTTCCCTTCTTCTGTAAACTTCACCTTCCATTTTTCCTCTCTAATAGTAGCAATTAAAAACAAAAAAAGGAATTTCTTAAGAGTTTACAGAAATGCTTTCCTTCTTCTCATCAACTTTGCAGCTGTAACAATCAGTCTCTGTAACAGCACTATAAAAACACATTTCCTGAATTGCTGTGTGAAGGATAACATATTATGAAAAGAATGAAGGAGTGACTGAAGTGTAGCTTACTGACATGACCAAGTGTTACATGTGCTGTGACCTCTAAATTTTTGAAGGAGATTTGATGACATGATAAAGCAGCAATTTCCATTGCAATTTTTCATCACCTATGAGAAGTGTTTGCTATGTCTGAAAATCAAACTGAAGATGACTGTCTTGAATTTTCTTCCAGAAATATGATCACAGAAAGAGCTACCAACATTTCAATGTCTTTTTGTTTTGACTGCATAATCAGATAGGAACAGGGAGCTCCCACTGGCAGTTTCTCTTTACATGTCGAAAATCTCTCAAGTAATTTTCACTTATGCCTCAAACACAAGCACAGAAAAAAGGATTAAGATTTTAAAAAGGAAAGTACCCACTATCAGATGGTAGTAGAAGGTGGTAAATATAATTAAAATTTAAAAAATGGAAAAGAGTTCTGAAGTAACTGTACAAACCTGTCATAAACTTTTTAATGTTGTAACCCTATGTGTAGGAACTTCTGGCTTCCAAGGTACACAAAAAATTGTCTGTCTTTACATTTTTCTTTTTTAACCACAATTCCAGATTTCTAACTCTTCCCTGCTAGCAGAAAACACCTGAATGTGAGTTTATAATGACCCTGAAAAAAACCACTCAAATTAATATTGTGAGAGCAGCATTAAGAAACGGAATATTTGATACTTGTTTAATTTTGCAACTTGTTGCAATAACAAGATTACACCAGTATTTCAAAAGCAGGGCCAGGGTTTAGTAATGCAACAAAAAACCCTAATCAAACAAAAACCTCCCAAACAGAAAACAAATGCCATAGAAAAATAGATTTCCAGGAATAAATCGGAACAGAGCTGGTATCTTTTCTACTTTTCTACCCTATATTTCATTTGAAGTTCATGTTAATTCCATGATTTGCTTTAGGATAAAGAAAGGGGAAAAAAAACCCCATAACCATAAGGATATAGAAAAAGATAAATCAGGAGAAAAGTATGATCAACATGAAGAATAACATTAGTAAATTAACTCAAAAAATGATTGCAAAAGTGATTCAATCAGTGTTATTTTTAACATATGATTACACTACTTATGTCTACACAGGAGGCAATGCAAGTCTTTTAACCAAAAATATGATGGAGTGGCATAGCTAAATAAGCTCACTTTATGAAAATATATGATATTTAAAATCGCTAAAGATACAAGTATAAAAAGCTGTAATTTTTGGTAAAGACAGCAAAGAAAAAAACCCCAGCACACAGGTACAGCTTTACTAGTACTGTGATAATGCAGAATATAAAAACTCTTGTTAGGTAAGCTCTGTGCATGTGTTCAAGATCCCCAAAGCTGAGGACAAACAAATAGCTGGATCAATGTATTAATAAAATTTCATACATATATACCTTGCCCGAGAAAGTGGGCAAATCTTTGATTTCCAGCCTCATGATTGCAGAATGGCTTGAGAGGAGTTGTTCCACCTCCCAAACTTCTCTGCAGGATACAACATTCATCTTCCAGACAAAAGCCTAATCAGCCTTGACTTCTAAACTACCAGCCAATTTATTGCTTCAATGGACTTCTCACTGGAGAAAAAAAATAAATAACTCTAATGGACTCCTCTGACAGAACTGCATAAACTAAAATAGTGGGTACACGTTAAATAATGTGAAATACCAATATTTTGTGAAGTGTGCCAGAAGACTAAACAATAGCATAAGCACTAGGAGTTCACTAAAATTCAGAATGCAGTTAATAAAATACATACTACAGATCTGAAACAGCAGGCAAGTTATTACTTTGAAATAAAGCATAAGGATCTTGCTTCCAAGGTGCACACAACATCTACATGATGCCCACTGAAGCTGGCTCTCTTCTTTACATTTCAATATTTAAATAGTCATTGAAGAGACACAAACTTGCCTATAGCTCATGCATTTTATATTGGTAATCCACATTGCACACATTTGGCTGCTTTTAAAATGCAGTTTTTCAAAGGCAAAAGACAATACAGTCTATACATTTTCCAGGTGCTACTCTGTTTTCAGATGTATCAGCTCTTAACATTTGAAGAAAAAAGAAAACAAAACCTTTTCTCATTATGCAAGTTTCTAATGCTGAAGGGTTAAACACTACATCTAACCTGATACACATTCTTTGACTGGTTATTAGATTTTTACAGACATGCAATGTATCTAAAGCATGCATTATGCTAAAACAGACTTTTAGTCTGGGGTAAGAAATACAGGTTATTAGCTCAGTGAATCAGGGTATCAAGTCTTGAATCTCTTGAGCTGTTGAGGAGAGAAAGAGACTGTAGGCTGATCAGAATCCTGAGGTAGGGAAGGAGCAGAGATTCCAGCATTTTATCCTGGTTTTTTCCTGTCTCAGAATTTATCTTCAACTACTGTCAATTTTCAAGATCTCAGCTCCTACTGAAAGTGCAGGCAAAGAATGGGAAAAAAAGGGAGAAGATAGCCCAGCACCTGTTTCTCTCCACTTGAGTTTCCAAACGTGTGGCGGAAGCCATTCTGTATGACATTTGAGATCCCTTCCATGCTGAAGCGCTAAAAGTAGTGAAAACATAGCAGAAAGAAAAAAAAGGGACAGAGAAAAGTTCAGAAGACTATTAATCAGCATTTATCAAGACTGTGAAAGACTAATGGCAAAGACAAGCTCCAAGATGTATTTCAGCACATTTCTATTTCTTCACTCATCTACTTAATTTTTTTAATTAAAAAACCAAACCTTATAATGGCAGTTAAGCAGTACTTTTACACCAAAATTTATTTAAACAAAATCTTCACATTGCAGACCCGATAATCAAGACTTGCCTTTTACAGCTGTTTCATTTAGAAATGTAAAAAAATAGAATTTTTCAAAGTTCAGCTCCCAGTAAAATCTCCTCTAACACTTGTGTTTGAACAATGTATGTTTAGAGACACTATTGACACGAATTTTTCAGATTTTAAGCACGTACTAGAAACACTGTTCAGAGGTAGTCATTTTCAGCTCCACCTCTTTAAAACTTTTTATGCTTTCATCCTTCCTTTTCCACAACTGAAGGAACAATTAGTATTCCCCATTTTCTGTACTATGATACAGATATGATATAATATACACAATTAGTTAATAACACGCCCATATTGATTTCAAGCTCCATTACGTGGAATCGAAGCAAAGAAAAAGCAGCATATAATCTAACTACACAGTTTTTCCTTGAACTTTGTAATCCTTTGTGCTTGCTGGAGAAGTAGGAAAAAAAAATCAAAACAGTTTTAATGTTTAGCATAAAATATAAAATCAGCAAATGACAAGAACATAAAAAGAAGAAACAGCCAGGCTGCTGACACAGGGCAGTATGAGGAGCACACCTCAGCATGTTTATCTGAATGTATTATTTATGTCAGAGGAATAAAATGTGCTGGAATACAGTATTCATTTACCTTCTAAAGCACACAAGGTCAGTGAAGACATAAATTTTGCCAAACCCATGTTAACTCTTTTAAGATATCCTACTTAAACGAACTGGTATCTTCAAGCCCTGACTATTTTTAACTGCTCCCCAGTTTCCCCTTGTGAGACAGGTAAAACTTTAGAAGTCTAAGAAACTGATTTACCCAAAGACTGTATCAAGGAAAAAAAAAATTTAAATATCTATTTTTTTTTTATATTCAGTTATAGTATCTACAGGAGAATTCATTTTCTTAAGAGTATGAAAATTTAACTCTACTTCCAATATTTGTAGTTAAATAAGACTTCATTATAGTTAACAAAATGACCAATTAATACATTATTTATTAACAGAAAATTAACAGTTTTCACAAAGCTCCTACAACATGCTGTCTGTATGCACATTCCCAGCACTTAAAAAAAAAAAAAAAAAGGAAAAAAAGGGTGTTGAAGAAAGGAACCTTGAATCTTGCACCTCTTTCTAAGAGAGGGCTCTCAATTCTGTCCTTGGTGACAGTGAAATCTATTTTCAAAGGAATCACACACATGCAGCTACAGTCTCATGTGTGAGCTAGTCTGTTCAATCCCGCTTAGAAAGCAACCTGACACACTGGTATCTTGAAGTGACCAGATACAAAAATGTCTTACACTGAGAGAATGTAAGTTACACCTGAAAGCATTATTCAAGTCTCTAAACTTTAACCAGAACAGCTTATGAATCACTAAGTTTCAAAACAAAGTAATTATTTTTCTTTCTAGGTAGAAAATCTCTTTTTAGTTTTCCATGACTGAGAAGCAAAAAGGAACTACTGACTGTGCTCTTGGTAAAGGGATGACAATTTTGTATGGTTTTCCAGACATATAATTCCTTAAAGTTCCACTACAACTTAGCTATGCACACAAACATCTCTCATTTGATAGACGAGATAAGAACCCTATTTGGGTTATATCACAGGTATCTTATGCTTGTAAGTTTAGAAATAAATTCTGAAGTATCAATATTTAATTCTAAATGCTTATTCCTTACATTCGAAAAGCAAACCCCAAAACCTTCTAATGTTGAACTGAAGCATTCTTTCTGGGACTTAGCCAAGATCTACAAAACCACATTTTCTGCATCCCGTAAGAGGCACTAAGAAATTTAAACACTAATATCTCACTTAAGTAATTTTAAATTATACCAGACAGATAAGAAAGAAAAAATTGCATTGACAAGCTAATAGCCTAATTTCTTTTGTGCTCAGACTCCTCTTATTCAACTCTACTTGAAAGACATTTTTCCTTTTGTTGATATGTTCTGTAAAGAATAAAACAAATTATCTCCTCCCTGTACACATGCACTACACTTTGGCCTCCTCCCTGTCTCTTTGAATGTAGTAACTCTGCCACAGGTTACGAGATCCAGGTAAGACACTTTTTTCCTACCTAAAAACCAGCATGATCAATAAATACCCATGCAACTACAGCAACAATTGCGCTGAATTTCCTGCAAGACTACCACATACTAAAATTTACACACTGAAACCAAACAGATAAATGAATTTGCCTACTGACAATAGAACCCAGAGCAGTACATCCAAAGACAGTATTTTTTGCAAGAAAGGTATGCTAGTTCCAGGCTAATTTGCAAACAGTTAAAAAAATCTTTTCTGAGTATGAGAAGAGTAAAATATACGACCCTATTAAAAAGATTCTCAATAGGAAGAGCTTAAGCCTTGTTTGTGAATGAAGGCATAGAAGCAGGAGTACCAGGTACCTTAATATAATCTAGGACTACTACTTCCCATAGGGGAAAAAAACAAAAAAAAAATTTTAGATGTATAAAGATTTATAGAAATTTTCTTACTGTTCCAGGCATATGACCTCTTTCTTGTTTGCCATTCTGAGGACTACCATTTTTCATCTTCTTTTTCTTCTTTGCTGTTTCTTTGTGTTCTCGCTGTTTGTTTTGTACTTCGATGAGGACAGAAATGAAGCTGTTTTTCACTTCCTTCTCGAACTCCAGCTCATCTCGTAGAGCCAACTGCTGTACCAGTTCCTCAGAATAATCCTTAATAGCAGTCTCAATTTCTTCTAGCAGTTCATTTAATTCAGCAACAGACAATCTTTTTATTCCTACAAATAGTTTATATAAAAAGTAATATGTCAGGATTTTAAGCATGAGAAAACTTGTGGGAATTACATGAAAAAAAGTACTCTGATTTTTCTCAAAACAAAAAATTCAGTTCTAAAACCACATAGAACAAAACAATATTCCTAAAAGAATAAACATATCCCAGAGGTGACAAGATTAGCAACAAAAAGAGGGTTAAACTTTCTTCTTACTTCTGGGAAATATGAGATAATCTGCAAATATGAAGCGTGCGTTGGTCGTTTATGCTGGAAACTGAAGTGCTAAACTTCTGACACAACTATTAACTATTACTTTCCTCTGCACTCACTGTTTGAAGTAAAAGGCCTTCATATTTTCTGAACTATTTGGTGTTGTGTTACAGAGAGTGCAATCTTGACCAAGAAAATGTTCTGACGCTTGCTTGGGTTGAAAGTGAGCACATCTTTGAGGACTACTTCCCGTTCCAGTTTAAGTCTGACACACCTAGGAAGCTGTTAAGTCCCAGCAGTTGCTGTGTCAAAGAACATAATGTTATTTGGCACTTGAGAAACAGCTAGTCCTGATTACACTGACGGGTACAATCTGTTTAAGGACACTGCATAGATGCAATTATTTAGCTTCATTGAATTAGTCTAGTAAATATTGTGTCTACAAGAATTCTTGGAAGGGAAAGCACCTACAGACAAATGTTAAAAAATACAAAAAAGGCCACAAAGTATAAAAAACTGTAGCTCTTAGAAGTGTCAAAGGTAGTAAGTGAAATGTGAATTTTTTTCTCTTAAATTACAGCAGGGAAAACTGATTGGAGAAAGCTCCTTGTCACTTACTTAACTAACGAGAAGGCAGTGAAACCTGTTAAAACAATTCTCCATCAAGGAGCCACAGTTTTTCAAGGTAGCTTAGGCCTTAAACTCTGTTCAAACACTGTAACAGTACTGAAAGAGAGCACCTGTGAGTCCCAACACTTAAGAACCAGCTTCACGGCCTAAGAAACAATTGTTCCAAAAACATAGGTGCAGGTTACCCAACTGCAGTCCTGACTGATGAAAGATCAGTCGTCATTATCAAAGTCTTCGAAGGGCTACATAGGAAATAGTCAGCTAATGCAGCTGAGTGAAGACAGAGGAATTCAAATACAGAAGACTACATGGACTGAAACTTAGATAGTAGGCTGAAGAACTCACTTGTGTAACGAGAGCTCTGGTTTTGGACTGCCATAATATGGGTCTTTTCCTACCCAAGAAAAAAGTAAAAACAAGTGATTTCCTGCTCTGAATTCTAAATGAATGAACATCTCTGATCTACCCTATAAAAGCCAGACAGTTTCTAGGAAAAACCTGTAAAAATTTCAGAGAGATGCAGACCAATTCTGAAGCACCTTCACGCACTAAAAATAGGTAGCAAGAGCTTATAATAAAACAGTGACCTGAAAGACATGAAAGCAGATTCTGAGAAACTGGTGAAGCAAAGTTAAATTATCTGCCAAAATAACTCAAGGCATTATTTGGTCAGGACTGACCTTTAAACCATAAAGATGCAACAGATGGACTCCTGAGGCAAAGCAAAATAAATACGATATGAAATACCAAGCAAGCTTGATTAGCTCCAAACCTAAAGACATATGGAACTGTCAGAAAAGCAGGAAGCCCTGCTGAACACAATACAATTTGCTTTCACATTCCTGATATTTATGTGTTGAGACAGTTAAGAGACCATTTTCATGGTTGAAATCTCTTCCATAAATCTGAAATGTAGCAGAAACTCTAAGTCATGCCACAAGAGGTCGGCCAGTTTCCTGAACCTTCTACAGAGTTTGTACTGTTGACCCAGACTACAGGAAAGAATGCACCGAACTTTTTAAGAGGGACCACAGTAGAAAGATCATC
The DNA here is from genome assembly GCA_013397815.1 of Aleadryas rufinucha. NCBI lineage: Eukaryota > Metazoa > Chordata > Aves > Passeriformes > Aleadryas > Aleadryas rufinucha. Next base: position 452,809 of record VZTH01019450.1, on the reverse strand, counting down.
TATCAAATATTCTTTGTGACCCTACTACCTTCTAGAATTTATGTTGACAAATGCACAGATTAAACAAAATTTTCCATCATGAAACTGATTAGTCACAGGGGTTTTTTTCATACAATTGAACCTACTACAGATAAATTATTCATGTAATTTCTCCTTTGCTTTTGTATAGGGAAGCACAGATTATTTCATTTGATTAGAAGATACAAAGGATATTTTTAAGCTTTCTGAAGAGGAATGGAAGGGGAGGACCGAAAAATATGTATGGTCCTCACGGCGGAAAAAAGAAATGGTTGCCTTATTTTTGTGTTACTGTCTATCAAGATAATATTGCCATGACTGAAACTGTACCAAAGGTATGGTAAAACTTTATTTATTGGATAGCTTTCAAGAACTTTAGCTGATCCTAAATAGTGTACTGGCATCAAGAAAGCGTCTCATTTTACAGAAAATAACAAAAGTTTAATAAAAAATGACCAAGTTATCATTTCACCCATGAAAGAATCTCATTCCACCATATCAATCCTCAGAGCATTTGCTTTAAATTGAAATTCTATAAAGTTTTATTTTTGTTCTTAGTTGTATGAAAGCTGACAAAGGTTAAGTCTTCTATTTATGTTCTAAATCTAGGCTATTCTTTCAGGACATTTTCAAACTATTTTTGAATGCAGATATTTCATGAGAAGGACTTGCTATGAATCAAACACATGGCAAACTTACCCTTTCAACTGTTTTCAATAAGCATATGAGCAAAAATACTAAATAAATATCACTTACTCTCTTCATAGCTGTTGTTTGTACTGGATCTCTTGAGTGTCTGAATTTCCTGGGAAAGTATAGAGAGCCGATCTGACTGGGTGGGCGTTTCATCATCTTCTGGATCAGGCGATTCCTGCATCATTTCCTCTATTTCTTCAATCACCTTTGAAAAATGAAAACCCTTATGAAAACCCTCCTGCATAAAGAGTAACAGCCTGCAATCTGAAGCAAGGTGGGATGAAACTAGCACCAAGACTGGATGGAAGAGGCCCAATAAAATCATACTGACATTTCCTTCCCATCCTTGCTCTCTGAGAATAACCACACCCTGTAAAAGTAAATTGGTTATGGCATAACAAGCAGTGTGTTGAAACTATAGGGTTATATCTATATGAAGGTACCCATGATTCTGCTTAAGAGAACTAAATTAAAGAGTGAGCTGGATTATCTTTCCTGAGTACTCAGTTGAAGGAAGACACAACAACAAAAATCAATTACCTCCCCCACCCCTATTTCACCACACTTCTCTATGTCAAACAAACACCCCTCCCTCCTCTAACAAAAAACCAACAAAATGAAAACAAACAAACAAAAGACCAAAGAAAACCTCCCAAAAAAACCTCTAAAAAACCAAAAAGCCCCTATGAACAGCCTGAAAATCTACTGTGCTCATGAGAAGTTTTATGAACTGATCCACCATAACCTGAAGCTGACTTGCATCCCTGGGCATAAAACCTGAGCTAAACATGAAGTATGACAACAGAAATTCTGTGCATAGATAGCTTACTTTACATCTCGTAAATGAACACATTTCTACAGGCTAAATTATTAACTAGCCATCTGAATAAATAACACATCAACTCTTAGAAGTTTAAAGGCTTAGATCCAACTCACAGTAAAAAAGAGCCAAGACAGTTCAAGCAATCCTGTCTCCCATACTATAATAACGATGTTCATCAGAGTTCACAGGTAACCATTTAAGCAACAACAAAACAGATTATTCGTTTACTTACTAAAGCAGGATCTTAATAGACCTGACTCTCACAAATCTTACTCAGAAGAGCCATTTTCCAGATAAGTGAAGTAAACCCATGGATTTGATGCCTTTAGATACCAAGTAATTTAAAAGTTTAGTAGCAGAAGCACTGATCTGCTCTCATGTTGGGCAAAAGCTTCAAAGAATTCTTGCTAACAACAATGCCCTGTGAAGCTATGAACTGCCACATAGTCATGCTGGAAAACCACAAACTCTACCATACCACTAAGATTCTGAAAATACTTTTGCTTTTTAATACAAATATTTAATTTAGTAACATTCCTGACTAATTCATGGTAAAAAATATAGAAAGATTTCAAAGATCCTGGACTATCAACCTCACCTGAAGTACTGAAACACTTTTCAAATCTGAATGACGTAATGACATCTCACACATTCTTAAAACCCAAAAAAAAACCAAGCAAGAAGCTTAGCTAGAGTGAAGAGCAACAACAACAACAAAAAATAGTAACAGACTAAAAGAACATTCTACACTGACAACATTGTCTTTGCTGAACACTTTACCTGTTCTGCTGTGAAGAGTGGTTCTTCATTGATGCAGGAAACAATGATAGAATGCATATCCAACTGTTCTCTTAGCTCTTCATCATCTGACAGGTCAAGGTTCAAGTTGTCATTTACCTAAAAAGCATGAAAAGGTGTATTTATACAAATATATATACACCACTAATGTATAAAGTGTAAGTGTATAAAATGCACGTACATGTACAAAAAACGAAAGGGGAACTAATACTGAATTTTAAGAATGAAACTGAATTTTGGCTCATAATAATGGAATCAATAATTCTCTCTGTCGAATAGCCTGGAAAATGAAATCAAAACTGCAACTGGACAAAATTAAAATAGTTATCAATCTTTAATGTCTTTAAATAATGTCAGTATATAAAGACCATATACACACTGATATGCAGATATCTGCATGGGAGGCTGTCAATCCAACATAAATACTTAAATCTTAACTGAAGATTGACAAATGTCTATGTGGGGTGAAAAACTTGCCTATAACATCTAATACTACACAAACCTCTTACATTAAGTGCTTTCATGGTTTGACTTTGTCACATAATAAAAGACACGGAAAAAAATTGAGAAGAGTTGATACTGAACGGTGATATCAGAACACTGGTATCACCCCAGATTATTTAAAAAAATGTATTGTTAAATATCTCTGGGTCTTTTCAAAAAGAAAGAGAAGTAACATTGTTCCCATATACATACCACCAAATGATGGTGGTCCTTTCAAACCAAAGATATACACACAGTAAAAGACTTAAGTCCCCTCCTTAATAAATCAGGCATATTTTACTCTCACACAGTGATATATCCTGGTTTATTTAAAAAATTGTTTCTGTACTTCATCTATTACTAGATTGCAACCTAGAAAAGCCCCCCAAAGCTGCAACCCCCAACCTCTGACATTTGAGCTCAACTGCTTTAACTTTGGGTTAATTCACAAGCATCATGACTGGCTGTATAACATCCTTGGTCTCACGGTATCGGTTTTCAGTTTTTCTTTTAATTCCTCCAATTTTCTCAGTTTCTTCAGTAACCTCAACAGTTTTCACATTCATTTTGAACCTGCAACCGATATCCCCATATAGCTCATCTGTAGAGAAAAACATATAATTTGCACTTCTTCAGCCCTCAGAATTAAGTCAAATGTCCACTTTTTTCCAGAATCTGAATTCCAGTAACTGTGCATTGACAAGGCTCCACTATGACTCTCTCTTCACCTACTACACAGACAGACCCCATTTGACAACTTTTAAATGTCTGCAGTCCTCAAATATTTTTTCATATAGGATTATGACAACGATGGGATAATAAGCCAGGATAACAGTTTATCTAGAAGATCTGCCTTCCCTCCTGACATCTCCAGAAACATTTTGAGAGACTTTCAGAATATGTTTTGATAATACAGATGAATAAACCACCAAAAATGGCATCAGCTGTAATCTGGACTAAAAGGAACACCTTGCTTTCCACTCAGCCACACTCCATGCCTCCTTCTGTCCTCCTGCTACCAGGGAATGACCTATTTAAAAATAATCTAGTGAAAACAAAACAAACAAGGAATTGCACAATCCCACTCCTTGTACCACTGTGCACACCACTTCCACTCGGCTACTTCTTGCACTGTCAGAGACATATAAAAGTATGCACAGACCTGTCACGTGAAGCAACTGAGATCAGGCAAATCAGCCTTATTGAATTTACATTTTTTCCCTACTAAAACAGGAGGAGAAATGCTTTCAGCACAATTTTGGTAGCATATTATTAGTTTCAAACGCATCTGGGAAGTGTTGCTTAGCTGTTAGTTTTCATTGTAAGGAAGTTAAGATACTAGCTGGTCCATATGTGCTGTCACATATCCAGCAGTACTGCTTAACACAAAGAAGCAAAAGAAAAGTATGTCAAATGCTCCCCACAGTCTTTACACATCAGAAGGCATGCCATGTGGAGTGAAAGCTGAAAAAACTTGAGATACGTTTAATCCATAAACTCGTTTTCTCTCTACTGGCAGCATACCTAAGATTCTTTCTAATCCAGCAACACTACTTCAGACTTTTTAATGTATTTTCTTCATAACTTCCTGCAAATAACTTTAAAAAACTATATGAAACATTTTTTTAATATATTATACTTAGTTCCTTATCAAGAAATCCATTAGTCTTCCTGTACATTTTTCCGTGACACAAGTTCACAGCATGAGGGGATTGTATTTTTACTTAAAATGTAAGGATTTAATTACTCTAAAAACACTTCTAAAATCTGAACAGGAACTCAATAAAAATTAGAAGAAATAGAAGTCAAATTGAAGGGATAATCATGTGACTCAAATCAGGAAGTGAGTTCCAAATTTGCACCTTCCTCTACTAAACACCAAAGTATCCTCTTCAGCAGAACAATCGTTGCTCCTGTCACATTAAAAAGCATCTGTTGATTATCTAATGGATGGCAGAAGTCAAAGCATTACCTGATTCTCAGGTTACATACTCAGATATTTTTACAACATAACTGAACTTCACTATGTTTAAAAGATAAGCCACTCATTTCCTTAGAAAACCTGTGAGATGGGAATTCCTCCTAGCTTTTCTCCCTGAAGTGTTTTAATCCACTTTTAAGATCATCAGAGGACAACCCTTCCTATAAACTTCTCTGAAGGTCTTAATTCCTTGCTCCCTTCCCAGAGAACTATTCTAACTCTTAAATAAGGAAAACAAAACAAACTCTTGCACTTCAGTGCCTCCTGCGACACCTTTCCTGTTAAAGACGCCATCTAACTTTGCAATGAGATGAACTTTAAAAAAGTCTTCACTGGATTAACTAAATCAGAGTACTCCTGCCTCTTTTCCTCCCTTACCCAGACAAGTGTTCAACACGAATCATACAGCACAAAAGCTTTTATGTGAAACACTTTCTCATTTCACATTTTTTTCTATCATGCTCTGGCTCTAATGAACAGTCATCTAAAACTAACCCGAAATTATTCCAACCCAAGGAGATGCAAACACACATCAATGGTTCTTTGATTTCTAAAAAGCTCTCATGTATAATGGCAAGTACTAAAAATATTTTCAGCCACTTAATAACAACATTCTTTTATACAAATGCAAACAGTTTTATTTCCCTGCTGAGTACCAAAGATCCAAAGAGGGTACTTCTGCTCATCAGAACTTACCCCTTTTTCTGAAAGATTCAGTGTTGGCAAGTGCAAAGCTCTGGTGTGGGAAGATTTCCAGTCAACTGGCATCACGTTACCATAATTATCAGTCAAAGCATTCCAAATCCTGGAGAGAGGAATAAAGGAACAAAAATGCAGACCTCAAAACACGCAGCAACTGATCAGCAATAAACATATTCCTAATGACATCTCTACAAGTAACTACATTTTCCTCCCTATATATTCATCTGCAAGTTACTGACAATATTTTTAGTGTTTTAAAGCTAAGAGAAAATATTTTTTGATAAACATAATTTACTTCCCTTTTTAAAGAACAATGTATGCACAGCAGTGAAATAAAACACTAAATGAAGACACAGCTCCCATACTAATTATGTAACTATACTCAAAATCTTTTCTGGGGGTGGATGAGCCTTTCCTTCAATGAAATTTGAGCTGAGCTATAAATTCCATTCCTAATGTTGTTTAGCAGAGACTGAGTAGCAAATTCTGAGCCAAATCTTTTTTTTTCTTTCCTTTCCATTTATCACAGAATAATGAAAATGCACAGATCAGACTACAATTTTGGGAGTTTTTTTTTTTTTTTCCCAGAAGTACTCTTGCAGAGCTCAGCCCACCAGTGTTGTCCTTGGTCAGTCTTTACTGTTCCTAGAGTGTACATCCTCTCTGGCTGTCCCGGAGGCTTGCCTATGCAGACCTGAGGCTTGCACATGCAGACCTACGCTGGCAGCTCCTCAGACTTTAACCACAGCAGCCCTGTAAGCAGGCTGCTTCCTCTNTGACAGCGCCCGGAGATTCAGGCCGGGCCGGGCCAACCCCGGCCGTGACAGCGCCCGGAGATTCAGGCCGGGCCGGGCCAACCCCGGCCGTGACAGCGCCCGGAGATTCAGGCCGGGCCGGGCCAACCCCGGCCGTGACAGCGCCCGGAGATTCAGGCCGGGCCGGGCCAACCCCGGCCGTGACAGCGCCCGGAGATTCAGGCCGGGCCGGGCCAACCCCGGCCGTGACAGCGCCCGGAGATTCAGGCCGGGCCGGGCCAACCCCGGCCGTGACAGCGCCCGGAGATTCAGGCCGGGCCGGGCCAACCCCGGCCGTGACAGCGCCCGGAGATTCAGGCCGGGCCGGGCCAACCCCGGCCGTGACAGCGCCCGGAGATTCAGGCCGGGCCGGGCCAACCCCGGCCGTGACAGCGCCCGGAGATTCAGGCCGGGCCGGGCCAACCCCGGCCGTGACAGCGCCCGGAGATTCAGGCCGGGCCGGGCCAACCCCGGCCGTGACAGCGCCCGGAGATTCAGGCCGGGCCGGGCCAACCCCGGCCGTGACAGCGCCCGGAGATTCAGGCCGGGCCGGGCCAACCCCGGCCGTGACAGCGCCCGGAGATTCAGGCCGGGCCGGGCCAACCCCGGCCGTGACAGCGCCCGGAGATTCAGGCCGGGCCGGGCCAACCCCGGCCGTGACAGCGCCCGGAGATTCAGGCCGGGCCGGGCCAACCCCGGCCGTGACAGCGCCCGGAGAGTCAGGCCGGGCCGGGCCGGGGCAACTCCGGCCGTGACAGCGCTCGGAGATTCAGGCCGGGCCGGGCCAACCCCGGCCGTGACAGCGCCCGGAGAGCCGGGCCGGGCTCGGTTGTGGCAGCGCCCGGAGAGCCGCACACAGCGGTGTCCGTACTGACTCACAGCCCCGCGCCGAGTAGGGTCGTCTCCTCGGGCAGGTGGGGGAGGCGNAGTACTAAAAATATTTTCAGCCACTTAATAACAACATTCTTTTATACAAATGCAAACAGTTTTATTTCCCTGCTGAGTACCAAAGATCCAAAGAGGGTACTTCTGCTCATCAGAACTTACCCCTTTTTCTGAAAGATTCAGTGTTGGCAAGTGCAAAGCTCTGGTGTGGGAAGATTTCCAGTCAACTGGCATCACGTTACCATAATTATCAGTCAAAGCATTCCAAATCCTGGAGAGAGGAATAAAGGAACAAAAATGCAGACCTCAAAACACGCAGCAACTGATCAGCAATAAACATATTCCTAATGACATCTCTACAAGTAACTACATTTTCCTCCCTATATATTCATCTGCAAGTTACTGACAATATTTTTAGTGTTTTAAAGCTAAGAGAAAATATTTTTTGATAAACATAATTTACTTCCCTTTTTAAAGAACAATGTATGCACAGCAGTGAAATAAAACACTAAATGAAGACACAGCTCCCATACTAATTATGTAACTATACTCAAAATCTTTTCTGGGGGTGGATGAGCCTTTCCTTCAATGAAATTTGAGCTGAGCTATAAATTCCATTCCTAATGTTGTTTAGCAGAGACTGAGTAGCAAATTCTGAGCCAAATCTTTTTTTTCTTTCCTTTCCATTTATCACAGAATAATGAAAATGCACAGATCAGACTACAATTTTGGAAGGTTTTTTTTTTTTTTTCCCAGAAGTACTCTTGCAGAGCTCAGCCCACCATTGTTGTCCTTGGTCAGTCTTTACTGTTCCTAGAGTGTACATCCTCTCTGGCTGTCCCGGAGGCTTGCCTATGCAGACCTGAGGCTTGCACATGCAGACCTACGCTGGCAGCTCCTCAGACTTTAACCACAGCAGCCCTGTAAGCAGGCTGCTTCCTCTAGTCCCCAACCAAGCCCTGCCTCCAGGCGCTATGCTGTGGGTGGATGTTTGGAATGGTTGCCTAGCTAAGGCTCAAAGGAGGTCACAGGAAAGGCCGAGGCAGACACAGAAGGGCAGACAGAGCCTTATCAGTGCTCAACTTGATTCATGGTACTCTGAACTTACCTCACTGTTTACACCACAGATCTAGTGTTTTGCTAACAGGCTTTTTTTTAAATTTTTTCTCTTAGAACAAGACATACAATTTAGTTACCTTAAAGTAAGACTGCAGTATTTTTAATGAAGATAAACTGACTAAATTTACTATAAAAAAAGAAATAGAAATACTAGTAAAATAATGTTAAAAACTGTACAGCAGCATGGATCAGAAAGGCTCTATTGCTCAGGGGAAAAAACACCAAAAAAATATTGCAGTTGCAGCTGCAATTTTATTCTTGGCCCGCTTTCTGCACTTTTCACGTTTAATTTCAAGCACTGAGAGAGGGGGCACTTTGCAAGAAGCTAAACAAATACTAACCCCGGTCACTGCACTTCAGAACAAGTACTTCTCGCTACCTCGGCGGGGTAAGAAGCTCTGGGATGCTCACGCTTCCCTGGCAGTCAGGGGGATAAAGCCGGAGGGCTCCATGTCAAACCCGCGCCGCGGAGGCCGAACGTGCCCCCTTGCCGAGGCCCGGCGGCTCCCAGCTGCAGCCCCGGGGGCGGGGAAAGGCTCCGCTCCCGCAGCCCACAAGCCCTGCTGGGCTTGGCAAGGCCCAGGGGCAGCGCTCTCGCAGGGCAGGGCTGGCGGGCCGCGCTGTCCCCTCAGGCCGGCCCGGACCTTCCCTCCGTCCCCTCTCCGCGCCCCCCGGCCCGCACTCACTCGTCGTCCTGCAGCGCGCTCTGCTCCGTGAGCGGCCGCAGCGGAACGCGGCTCTCACCGCCGCCGCCAGCCCGGGCCTGCGGGGGCTCGAAGCAGAGGGACAGCTTCGCTCCTAAATCCCCGCCGCCCCAGGCGCCCTTGTCGCGGGCGGCCTCGGGGCCGCTCCCCGCGGAGGGCTGGAATCCCGAGAAGTCCTGCCAATCGCCCGGGTCTCGCTGCGAAGCCGCCGCCGCCGCCATAGCCGCCGCCGCAGCTGGGGACGCGGTGCTGNACCTTTAAAGATCACTCAGTTCCAGCGCCTCTGCCATCGTGGGAGTGTTTTGCAGTAGTTTCGTTGTAACCTGGTTTTTTTTACTATCATTTATGCCTCCATTCAGTCACCTAGTGCGCAAGAATCTAAGCTCTGGAGATACTTTGTTCTTACCAGCACTGTCACTCCCGTGCCCATCTTTTGCTAGCATTGTATTGTGCCCTTACGCGCAATAGCTCAGGATGGGCTTTTTTTATCTTGTATTTTTTTTTGAGCCACCATAAACTTTTGATATCGTAAAGTACGTACCAGGAATTTTCTCTGCTTAACTTCCTGATTCGGTTTGAGCCTCCTTTAAGTTTCTTTTTGTACTTCCTACTTGATGTTTGGCAACACTGCAAGTGGAAAATGCATTCCTTGTTAAGCATCCGAGTGTTACTGAGGTAATTTAAAGGATTTGCATCCTATCCTACTCAGGATTACAACGAGCTGACAGACCCTAGTGTGAATAGGCATTCCAAATACGATCCTTTCAGACATTTTGAGGCAGAGAAGGCCAGGACTACTTTTGAGTGTTCAAATGTAGATGCACCATTGTTTTATACCTCGGTGCAGTGATGTTTTCTGTTTCATTCTGATGAAAACCCAAAATGCTTGCAGAGTTTGAAGATGCTCTACTTGAAAACGTAAGTCTTCCATAGCCTTAGTCTTGGGAACGAGCAATAATGCTGGAACAGGTAACTAGCGAGGGAGAGGAAATTCAGCATATGGAAATGTAAAAGGATGCACATAAATACTGATCTATCCCAATTAAAGTCAATTATGGGCTTTGCAGTAACTACTGGGCATTTTGTATTATTGCAGCTACCTCTGCAAGAGCACTGACTCAGCGGTCAGTAGCAATCCAAACAATAAACACCATGCTACAGCCAGGGAGTACCACATGTGAACAATGTGGACATTTTCAGTCCCCTTACCCTTCATCTTTAAAGGATGTACTTTAAAGGAAGTACAAGGAATGGCAAGGTTGGCCATAAGGTATGGAACTGCTGCCAAAGAATCATGTCTTGGGCTTTTTAAGGAAAAATGAAAACAAGATACAGGTCTCTAAATTAATGGGTGACATATAAATACTGATCTACTGCTGCTTTGAATGCGGTGTCAGGGATATTAAATGAAACCATTAGGAGGGTAGGTTCAAAGAAAGAAGGCAGTTTTTCCCAGAGCAAGTAGTTAAGCTGAAAACCACCTTGCCTCAGGATCTTACATGCCAGAACTTGGACATCAAGTTCATTAACTTAAAAATTACTAGAAGAAAAAGACCATTATAGGCTAATGGATAAATAGATGATCTGCGGCTCAGGAAGTCCATGAAGTGCAAATTCTGATTCCATACACTTCTTGTAGGACCTTGCATTAGAATCTTGTATGGTTAATCATGGCTTTCTGAGAGGTAAGACTAGACCACATAAACTCCATGGCAGGGCAAAGGCCTAACTTTGCATTTGATTAATCTTTACTGAATGCTGGAACTGTTTGGAATTCCACAAAGCTCTCTAATGTGAAAATTCTTTAGTGTAATATGCAGAACTTTCTGTACCTGAAAACTATTCTTTACTCACAGTGCATTCTGAACTGTTCTGATCTCAGGTCAGCATGGCAGTAATACGAATTCCTACTCACCATAATATCAAACTATAAACTAATGTCTCAAGGAGCAGTGTACAGAAGTAATAAAGACGCACCAATAGGTTTAAAATTTTTTATTGTGCTGCCAAGAGCCAAATTACAAGAAACCGCCTTACAGTTAAAAAAGTAAACAAGCAATCTGCTGAACCGCAGTGCACTCCGAGTGCCACATATGCATCTATTTTTCAGAAAATTATATCTGCATTTTTCTTACAAGAGCACAACAGGAACCAAAGTAAAAGAGTGTAATGGATACAGCACATAGGATAAATCATATCTTTAAAATAATAATAATAAAATAATAATAATAAAAACATTTTACACCATGTCCTATATCCTGCTAATATTTTCAGAATATGGCCTTGATTGTAAAACAAAAGCAAGCATTTACAATTTCTGGATAAAGACTGCTTACTCTTATGCAAGGAATGGATGTTTTGTCTTGACAAAATCTCTGTAGTTACTGGACAGAAACATCTCTGTTTCATTATCAGATTGAGTACAAAACACTGGGGAGACTACATTTTTTCTTATTGGTGGTTGGAAACTGAAGTTATATAAGCAGAAAAAATGTTGACCCTTAATGATACACCTATTTTTTTCTTTGATGCAAACAGCTAGAACACCTTTTTGATATTCTAAAACAAAAAAATTGTTAATCTTCAGATTAATAAATTAGGTCATTATAATAATAAATTAGGTTTTTTTTTCAGTTTTAAAGTTCAGCAATCTCTGACCAAGTATTTACAACAATACTTGAGAGTTCCTTTACAAAAAATACATTTTCTTTTCACATTAAGCATACTGGGTATCTGTGTCTCTTATGACAAGCATTTGTAAAAGAAAAAAGGCAATGCACAAATGGGTAATTAGTATAAAAGTGCCAAGACCTGTTTGGAAAGTTAACATTGTATTATACAGTCAGAGTTATAAATGAGGCAAGCTACAACAAACTTCCAGCTTAATGCGGACAATATTCCAGTAGTTGTTTCAAACATTTGTTTGAAAAAAAAAAAAGAAAGAAAAAAAAAAACCCCAACCAAAATCCAGGAGCTGATCGTGTTATTTTATGGAGTTGATTAGTGCTGCATGTATATTGTCATCAGTGTCTCTAGCCAATGCATTCATTAAAAAGCCTTTTTAAGGCTAAGCAGGAAAAGAAAAATAAGAAACACCCTGAAATGTAGCAAGTAGCAAGAGCAACGCTTACTGCTATAATCGTGCACGAACTGAACACATGCCAACACAAGAGTGCACACACACACACACACGCACACACAAACACTTTCAAATCAAATCAAATCCAAATCAAATCAAATCAAATCAAATCAAATCAAACTGTAGGTAGAATGAGATGCTCTCTTCTTGTCTTTCTTAAACTCACAAGCAATTAAGCATTGATATGGAATGCCTGTTATCTGTTTCTGCTCTGGGTAAAATCTCTCTCAGATAAAAATACATTCAACAAGAAAAAAAATAGAAAAAATATATACTGTATACATAGTATTTTATATATACAGTATATATATGTATAGTGTATATACACATGCACGTATATATACATATGTATACCTACATGCATTTGTATATACATATATATACACAAACATACAAATACTTTTTGTTGTTTTTAGCATAATTATATTTACATAAATATTCCTATAATGCTAAAGTTTAAAGAAGCATGATCTCCTTTTTTTTTCTGAGCTTCAAAAAAGGTGCTTGAGTAATATACAATTAAAATTAAGCAGCTTCCTAGCATGGAAGTAGTTTCTAAATCTGCATACCAGTAAATAAGAACATCAACAGGAAAAAAACAACCTTAAAACAGTCTCTTTTTTACTCTCTTGTACGCAAGAGCTTTGTCCAACAAAAATATGTTTCCTTCTCCTGTATGAACAACCAGAGATTGATATAAAATAAAACAAAACCACAACAGACAAAACAAACAAACAAAAGCCCCTGGAACTGCATGGTGTTCTTGACTTTTCCTTCCTTCCTTCTTTCCTTCGTTCCTCCCTCCCTTCAATACTGCTGTCAAAAGATCCAGTGCTCACATCAGGAATTACTTAGGCCTCAGTCATTTGCTAACTCTGCTGAAGTCTGGCTAATCTAGCCAATCAGCTTTGAAGAAAACAAAAATAAAAACAAAAAGCAGCACAAGGTATAATTTTATACATCCTTAATAAACCCACCCTTTATTTTCTGCTATAATCTTTTCCTTGCTATTTCATTAACTACTGCAGCTTCTCATCGTATAGAAAAATATTTGCAGCTACACCACACTTGTGATGTGACAAATTCTGTTCTAGGAGTATATTACTGTAGCAACAGCTGGAAAAAAATAATCAGACCTTTTCATATTTTTTTTCACCTGGGGTTAGGCTTTTGCTGCAACAGATGTAATTTCAGAGCAACAGGGAAAACCACTATCCCGCTGCTCAGCAGGATATTTTCCTCTCCAGCCAAGCATGACCAGCTTTTCTTCTCTGAAGCTTCCTTTTACCTCATTGCCTACCCCTAGCCCCTGATTCCCCCTCCCAAAAAACCTCTATAGCTATGTTACAAGCAAATACATCTTAACAAGTTTTAAAACTTTGGTTCTAAGAAAACACTTGGTCAGTTATCTCAAGGAAAAGTGGGAATGCTTTTTCTGGCACATTGCAGGAGTCAGAGCTCATCCCAGAAAGGTCTTAGAGCTGTACATGTAGTCACAAATCCAATACAATCCACTAAGCAAGTGCACAATTCTAGTTTTATTTTAATAGCAGACTGTCTCTCTTTCTCTTTCTCTCTCTCTCTTTCTTAAATCCTTGGTAAGGGTGCGATTCTTCAAACCGTTTGATAGAAATTATCTGCCTGTAGGTTGTTCTGTTTCTGCATGCTGTAAAACCCACTGTATCTTGAATCTGGGTCTGCAATTCTTAGCATCCTCTGAGAACTGTCCACCTGGACCATGGTACCTTTCTGGCAGTCCACATATACCAGTTGATTGTTTAGGCAAGAAGGCTGTTAAAACAGAAAGGAAATATTAAGTAAATCATACAATTTTTGTATTCCACACATAATTTAAAAAATCCTGTTGGTTCAAGTCCATAAGCACAAAACAAAATCAAACTGGCAATGAAAGAGTTTGGACTTTTGCTGAAGTTGGCTTATGCCAGACATAGTAACAGACCAACACTGTCTTCAGAGTCACCATTTTTCATCTTCTGAAAGGAGCTCTGGTATTCTCATATCCCAGCTGGGCTGGTTTAACTGTTTTCTGTTAATTTAGCACCACACAAAGGCTTAACCTGGTTGCCCCAGATGTGCAGCAGCTTTTCCCCCAGACTTTTAATAGCCTCTTTATTGCTTAACATTTTCCACAATGTTTTGTTCCTGGTTTCCTAAAAATGGGAAAGCCTGGAAATAGACAGAGCACCTTTGTTGGAGCTTTGTAGCAGGACACTGGAATCCACTGCTTTTTCTGGTTGATGAGCAGGAGGACGATGATCAGTAACAGCGCTATCGTGATTGGGATTGTCACCAAGGCAACAGAGCTGACGGATGCATCTTCGCTGGGGTGTGGCCCACTGCCACTCCGGTATTCTCCCTGGAGATGGTTCATGTCTGCAGGGCAAATGGGAGCATTTGTTAGTAATTATAAATAGGCCTTGGCTGTAGGGAAGAATGTAATTATAAAAGTCTCAGTTGTACATCTTGTCACTCATATGAATTTGGACTTTCTCTCTTGTAATGTCACCTTATTTACACAAATTAGAACAACCAAAAGCTAGTATCTTGTAGAGGGACTATGTTAGTCAGGAAAAGGCCATCAAAAAGAGAGGAGACAGAAGGAAATCTAAAGCACAGTAACGACCAAGCACTAGTAACGACCTAATAACCTCTTAACTCAGTTGTGTTTGCATGATCTTATCTGATCACAACCAAATTCCCACTTGTAAAAAATCAGACTGTGTTTCCAGGCTGAGGAGAACTTGGAAATCTTAGGATGAAAGTAATGTTTTCTTTTTTTTACTTTTAAAAACTGGTGGACAAGTACAATGTGTTCACTGTCTCACCTGCTGAGAGTGTATTACAATACCTGCAGCACTCAGCCTGTGAAAGCAGACTGCTGGCAGTCTGCTAGACTGTAGCAAGTTTTGTGTGTAATTGCAAAGAATGGTAACTTTCAATGACATACAAAATTCCCACACTATTTGTAATGTGTGTTTATAATCCCCAGGCAGGATAGTTGCAAGCCAACTACTAATGCCTGAGAAATGAAAATGCTGTAATTATAAAAGCATAAGCTTAGAACTTTGAAAAGCAGTTACATTTCATGCATCCTTTCTCCAAACAATAGTATGCTATGAGATCATCCTCAGATTAAAAAAACCCACATCCTTAGATTAAAAAAAATACATAATTTAGGTTGTCCTTAAATTAGAAAAGGTGAACAAAGACTGTGACAGAGTTTTTCCTATACGCTGGAATAATATGACAGTGCAATTTTAAATTAAAGATGCATTTACATCCTTAGATAACTTTATTAGCCGTGTGTCACTATACTTGAGGTGGCTTTTTGTCTAAGGTCTGACATTTGGTTATGATATATGTTGAGCTGTGGTACAAGTTTTTCCATCTTTGTTTATCTATTCATGAGAATGTCAAATGGATCAAATGAAGATTTATCAACTCCAATGGCCTGCTTTCTAGTTTTTGAATCAGAAAAGACACTGCAGAATCACTTCTGATTCATCATTTTGTCGTATTCTTAATTTTATAGAACTTCATCATACCAACACAGATGTTTCTTCTATGTAGAACATGGAGTGATAATCAGACCAGAATGTATAAATATAATTTAATCGACTGACTCATCTTTACTCAAAGCAAAATGTGTGTAAGAATTACACACTGAAGAATATTCTCAGATAACCACCTTTTCAAAGCATTACCCAGATGCTACCTTGAATAGGAAAAGTAGATGCATTAAAACATGGGGAATAAACACAGTCCACAGTTTATATCAGATCTGACCTCTGTGAATGTGGATTATATCATTTTCACTCGGTGTTGGCCAGTTTGGTACTTCTAATTCAACATCTCCTCGATGATTTGTCTTCTCAATGGGGATGTTAGTGGGTTCAGGCACATACATCTCTGTGAAATGAGATAAATGTGTTTCACAAGTTACAGGCTGCTTAACTTCTCAGTGCTGCTCTGAATTCAGGAAATATAATTGCCCATCTGCAGTGCTTTGTCCTTTAAATTCTTTTATATGTTTCAGAATTTTCACCATTAGCCTGGGATTTTGTTTGAAAACTTGTTCCATATTGTATATGGGATACATGCCTGTTGCCATTACCATTATCATAATGTGAATGGGACGAAAGACTGGTGTGGACAAACTTGCTTTTGAAAATTCCATTTCAGAATACATGCTTTACTACAGGCTTGCTCCTCTGTGATACTTAAAAAAACTCCCCCCAAAATGAAGGGAAGGCTACATCTTCCCAGCTGATATGTAAACAGTCCCTACTGGTTTCTTTGCCTTGCTTTTTTGTGTAATCCTCAAAGCAGGAGAATTGCAAGAGGGGGTACTGCTGAACCTCCCCAGTTGTCCTGTCAGAAGTAGTTACCAGCGGACTAAATAAAGTGAGCAAACTTCTGCAGAAGTTTATCAGGACTCACATTAAAAACCGGTTGCAATTCTTATGCCCTTTTGCACATAGCTAAGAAAATGTCACATTGCTTTTAAGCTAAGTTAAAGTGACAAATAAAGCAATGTGATATTTGAAAAGTAACCAAGAGACTCAGAAAAGACAGAAATGTTAATCACTGTGACATAATCTGCAGAGATGTAAGGATATTAATTTTCCCACTTCATTAACGTATTTCCATAGCCTTGTGAAAGGACAAAACAGGGGCAAGCAAGTAATTTTTCAGTTCACAGTTCTCAGAATAAGTGAAATTCAAACGATGTTTTTGCACAATGTGCCTATCTGTTAAGAATATTAATTTTCCTGAAGTCTAAAAGTCTGTTGCCTTTGTGATACTGTTCAAACATGGACTGACATTCAAAACCCAATTAAAAAAACTTATTATGGGAAACCAGCCCTAGGAAACCAGCATCACAATAAACTGGGTTGTCACACCACACTACCTGGACACATGGGACAGCAGCTTCCCTCCACATTGATGGGTTCAGCACAAGGCAGAGGTGGGCAGCTGACAGTGGAGCAGAGAGTCTGACCCTGCAGGCAGTAGCAGTGTGTGCAGCTGTCAATGTCCCAGCGCTCCTCATCTGCGTACGTTTCTCCACTGAAGTGGCAGACCACCTTCTTTGGAACTGTATCTTCTGTGGAAGGAAAACAGTGGTGTGATCATGCAGTAGCAGCCAATTACACACAAATCTGATTTCTTTCCTAAACACAAAAGTGAAACAATTGCCACAAAGAAATCCCAGCTGTAATTAAAAGATACTCTCTTCATCTTTCATAAAATCTTTGTGAAAAAAATGCAGTTTCTGCTTCTTTATGAAGTACATCATTAGCCTGGGCTGCTTCTCCTCATTTTCTTAATGCAAGAGGCTAGAGGATGGATGATTGGGACATGAAAAGATGATATCAAAAGTGCTGTGAAAATTAAGAAAAATTCATTCTCTTAGACTGTTTGAAACTGCCAACTACTCATCTTCCTCCTTGTTTCCTAGTAAATCCTATTAAGCTAAAAAAACCCCAAACCCCTAACTACCTAAATTTCTAACTACCAAAGCTCAAGAATGATGACTTCTGTCTAGAACACTTAAAAAAGCAGATTAGGAAGGATGCCATGAAGGATGAAGCAACTCTCACGTGAAATAACTAGAAGTGCTTAGACTGTAACGATAAAACACATTCGAAGGGGATCTGATAATTCCCTGCAACTGCATCTATGGAAAACCCCAGGAAAAGAGCAATAACTAAACTCAGTACATTTTTGCATGGTTAATATTATTTAAATGGAAATCAGTGTGATCTTTCTGCCTAGGCATTCAATACACCACTTTTTAATGTTGCATCCTATGCAAGCCTTTTAGGTGGTCTGCAGTAAACCTATTTCACTGAGAATGCAGTAATGAATTGCTTAGCCTAGGATGTTTTTTGCTGCTGGAGCACTTTAAGGATAATGAAAATAAAACCACACAGCAGAAACTCCAAAAGCCAAGCAGTGCCTCATTTTCATCTTAGTTTCCTGCTACGTTTGTTTCTTAGAGGCAAAAATTATTATTATGAAACCTACTGATGACATGAGCTTGCACATTAAACATATGAATGAGATAACAGAATGAAATCACCAACTTCTTAAATTTTCAGATAAACGCTGGTTTAACAGTCACACAGATTACATCTTTAAGTATGCCAGTTAGACATATTTACCCCATGTCAGCCTTATTATATATTTTGGCCATCAGTAAAGGTTTCATTTAGTGACAACATAATAGAGTGACATAATCTGGAATAACAAGGCTAGAAGTCAGCAGACCAGTCCAACAGATCTGGAGAGAGTAAAGTCAAATACAAAAAAGGACCAGCAAGAAGTACTATTGTGAAAACATTAATGGAATTTTCTGAAAAGCACAAATGGTTCCAGAGATCCTTGATACATCTCATGGCTTTCACGGCTTTAAGTATGGGTCCCAACCTCTCAAAGCAGATTTTGTAAGTGAATGTGGTATGGGCATGGGAAAGGAAGAGTGGGAGTAAAAGGTGGCTGCAAGCTGCAGAAAGGACATTAGGTTCTTCCCTAGGTGATGTGCATGTTGGCATATAGAGCCAGCAGAACCCTGTGTTAGTCAGGAAAGAGGTGTGTCTGGGGACAGGGCAAGGCACACAGCCTGAGTGCTCCTCTGCTGCTCGTTACCTATGCAGACCTAAAGCTGAGCACTCTTGGCCCATTCAGATTTGCTCCCAAAATACTACCTTGCTTCATTTAGGACACCTTCTTCAACTGAGCATCTGGTTTGTCTGGAAAGTCCTTTAACTTGCTCAGGCTTTTCCAAATTTGTGAAGAACACATCACAATTTAATACAGTAAATACTTTTTAGAAGAATGAACAAAGGTAAAATCACAATTACAGTGTTGTACCTTTGAACCTCGAGGAAATTTCTAAGTCGTAATGAAGTACTGTCCTGTGAGTGTCTCCTGTTCTGGTGTCCATCTCTATGCAAGTATAAACAAGTATGAAGATGAAGGTCACAACACCAAAGGTGCTCAAGGACAGTGGAAACAAGACAGACTTGCGGTAAGAAACCCGCATACAAAAACACAGTTCAGTGTCTAACTCTACATGCTTCTCTCAAATTTCTTCTAGCTTCACCAGAAAATCAGTCTCATCTGGTAAATGACTGGTAAACAAACAGTCCTTGCTCTGTTTTTTGCAGAAGAGTAATCTTGTCTCTAATCAAATAGATAACCCTTTATCCTCTCTAAACTAGAAGGTTATCTTTCCAAATTAATCTTTCTTTGCATGAGAAAGACGAATGTTGAACACACAGGATGAATTTGAAGATTTAAACAACAAAGCATCCAAGACTGTAAAATTTTGAATTTGAATCTATACAAACTGGATCCAGAAAGAAGCAGAATAAAATAATGCAGTGCTAAAATCCTGCATAATTTTTGAAATTCCAATAAATGAAGAAGGCCTGTTTCCACAGAGTTTGCCTGTGCTCAGTGACTGAATCACCATCCCTAGAAGTATTTAAAAGATGTGTAGACACAGCATTTGGGGACATGATCTAGTGGTGGACCTGGCAGTGCAGGGTTAACAGCTGGACTCGTTGATCTTAGAGGTCTTTTCCAACCTAAATGACTCTATGGTTCTAAACATTTTTTCAAGTATTAAAAGAAAATAGTAAGAAAGAATCTTACAAAGATGTGCTTCATAGTTCTCAAAAATGAAGAGTAAACCAGTAAGAACCAGAAAGATGAAAATTTAGTGCATGACCTGACTCCTCTTACATGCAAGAGTATATATAGTTCATAGAAACCATAAAAAAAATTAAGTTTCCATGAATTTCAGTTATTTAAACCACAAAACATTCTGACTACATAGGACAACATGGATTAGTAAAATGTAGCATCACTGAAAATCTTTATATCTGAGTGTTAATTAAAATCTGGCTTCCGTATTTTGTATTGCTGAGCAGTTGCTACTAAAAAAATCATTCAGCTTTCATAGCTCACACATTTAAGTATTTGCAATATTATACAACTATATAGGATTCAAAGTAAATTAATTAAAGCCGTGTCTATATGCTGTGTGTATATATTTGCAAACCTGACATTCAAGATGTAGGCAACAAGGTTTTAAAGGTTTCATTTTTGTAGCTCATTGCACAAGTCCCTGTGGTGCATCCTCTCCTCACCCACAGAATTCTCCAGTACAGTACTAATGTACTCAGGTTCTGACTCTACTGGTTTGACTGCCCAACTTTTCACATACCATATATTTTTTTTAATGTTAAAATGTTTTCTGGATTAAAATTATTGTATGGTTCAAAGTCACTGGAAGAAAAGCCTGTAAAAAGACAGCTGTCAAAGAAATTTTAAATTCTCCCCATTTTGTATGTAAACCATGAGAAGAAATAGTAATAGGGTAACATTGTACTTTCCCCTCAAAATGTCCTCATCAGGAATCTAGGTAGGGTTCTAAAGGCAACTGAAGCTTGGATACTTTGTAACTTTTCCAGGCATTCTTTCATCGAATTCTTTGTACATCATATAAAACTGTATCACCTATTCTGTCTTCAATGATTTAAAGACTTCAAGAGTTGTATCAATGTCTGAACATACTTCACAATCTTTCTGATGAAGACCTGTTTTGTTTATAGATGGGCAAGTTGACTCACATGTTCAATTAAATATTTAAAGTCCATCAATTTTATTATACTCCTTCTTACTGTTCTTTTCTACTGTATCTCTTTTCTACTTTTGCAAATGAAGGTAAGTAAGCTTTGAATGCCTCCCAACAATGCTACAAAGACTTAAATTCAGTAAGTACATTATATGATTTTTCTCTATCAGCAGCTTCCATTCTACAGCCTTTGTACTTACTGTGAATTCACAAAAAAAGTAATCTGTACATAAATAATCCAGCATACAATGGAAAAGTGATTGGTAATCTCAAATTTTTCTACTTTAAACATGCCTGCCAATTTTCACTGCCTACAGCATCCACCATTTACTTCAGCTCCAAATTCAACACCAGTGCATGGCCCTAATTCTTTATGCATTTTCAGTACTTA
Organism: Aleadryas rufinucha; assembly: GCA_013397815.1. NCBI lineage: Eukaryota > Metazoa > Chordata > Aves > Passeriformes > Aleadryas > Aleadryas rufinucha. The sequence goes on along the minus strand of VZTH01019450.1, from coordinate 431,608 downwards.
AAAAAATAGATATATTTTCCCTATTTTTATCTGAAAGATATTATCATTAATGAAATTCCATTTTTTTCCTGTATTTTAATTTAGATGCCTTATTAACAGTTCTCTCTTCTGTGAAATTTCAGAATGCTTCAGCTCATCTTTTGCAGTCATAATTAATGTTTTCCTTATATTATCACATAAATCTTGACGTAACATATGTGTTACCTGGCAGATCTTCCTTTAAATAAAATAATTCTTTTGTAACGTCTTCATTACAAAAAAAGGTGTCTTATAAGGTGTCTTACCAAGATTCCAAGCGGATGGCCTCTGGAGTTTGTAGGCAAATTACATGTATATCTCTATGTGCTTCTACCTAAAAAACCACAAATCATGATCCTCAAAGCTCCCTATGCAGATTTCACTCTCCAGTTTAACTGGTGGCATAGACTGCATCTCACCAAACAGGGAAAGCATTTCAGTTTGGAAATAAAACTTCTTTCTTACTCCCAAGAAGGGAACAGCAAGTCAACAAGTATTTTATTCGCTCACCAATACAGTAAGGACAACACTGTCCCTTTCTCAAAACAGGTCTCTCACAGGATACCGGCGGGCAAGACTCGGAGTAGCATCTAATCACACCATCCATGCAAATGCAGCTAGTGCAGACATTGGGCTTCCAGGACTCAGCTGTCAGAAAAATATCTCCTTCGTCGTTTTTGCAATAACTGGGCATGCTCTCATTGCTTGATGGGGAGGGCTGAAGAGTCTCATCTGTAATTATAAACAGATTAGGTTATTTAACTTACAGTGGGTAACTTCTCTCATAGCTCCTTAACAGAGGGTTCACTCTTGAAGAACACAATGGAATTGTTACACACTGGCTCACTATTTCAGAAGAACTAGGAGGACAGAGCCTCATGTCTCTTCAGTCCTTACATGAGACGAAGACCTCTAGGCATAGGCTCTAGCATAATGCTTATTTAGACCTTTATAGAGTTTACTAAAAAAGGAAAAAAAAAAGAAAAAGAAAACAAGAAAAAAGGGAAAAAATAAAAGAAAAAAAAGTCACTTGGAAAAAGGACAGCAAAGTGAAAAATAATCACCACTAGAAGCAGCCCCTCCGAAAGCAACTCTGAATGCTCTGAATTACATAGTATATAGGAATTCATCTCAAACAAGAGAGATTAAATTCTAAAACTAAAACCTGAATTCCAGCTTCTCCCGTCAGCCCAAGTCTTTCAATGATGCAAAGTGAAAAGCTATTATGCTGCTGTCACCTTCACTAGTGGACTTAGATGAGCTAATTATAAGCTGTTGAGAAACTAATGGAACTTGATCGTGCCTCAGCCTGATGCCAATGGTTTGCTTTAGTTCTCATGCCCGTCCATGGGGGAGACATATTCCTGCAATGAAGCTGTACCTTAACAGACACTACAGGTCAATAAACAGGACTGTATATGCAGAGAAAATAATAAGAAAAGGAGAAGAAAAGAAAGGATTTGTAAGAGCACTGAGATCAGGTTCTCAATCTAACTGCATTAAGCTGTGAGACTAAGCTTATTATATAGCCAGTGAGGAAAGATCAGCTCCTCCAAAACAGTATTTTGAAGTAAGCAAATATTCATTATTAATACTGAAAAAAATGTAGTCAGGAGAACTGGGTACTTTGTTTACTGAAAATATTTTGTCAGAAAAAAAGCCTCACACCCAAATACCCTGTAGCAACACCTAATGGCAAAACCTAACTTTTATTTTTTCCTAAAGTAAAATTTTTTATTTTGGTTTTAATAAAGACATATTTTCTTAGTGTAGTGAGTTTACATGCAATTCACAGGTTTGTACTAAAATTCCACTGCAATGAACTCCCCCATTTACTAAGTAAAATAGGAATTTATGTTCATTTATAATTGAGTATCTTTCCTTGGGGGAAAGCAAATCCTGTTATCTTCTTGACACTGCTTTGATATTACTCAGCTGCCTTCAAATCACTCTCAGAATGATACCATGTGAAGGTAAAAGCAAACAAGTATTTTTGAGACCAAATCCCAAATAGACAAGATAGTAATAAAAAGGTCCATAGAAACCAAGGCATGTAGAAAGAAAAAGAAACAAGCCTGTATCTACCTAACACTTTGACTGCTTTCAAAGTTTCTCTAATCCTGCATGTCTCCATAAACGAGTGCATACTTCATAAACCTTCCAAGGATTCTGGTTCTCACACAACCCCTACATTATTAGATTGCCTTCAAAGATTTTCAAAGTTCAGGGCCACAACTCCCCTTTACTCATAAGATCTCTCTTGCACACAGTCAAGTTTTGCATTTGAATTACAGACTGCAGGCTGTCACTCCCAACTGCTGAAGAACAAAGGCACCACAACAACCACCTGAGCACACACTGAAGCATTCTCATACTGAAAGATCAGACATCCTCAGATCAAGGAAGGGCTCTGATGAAAGCTGGATGTCAGCACCTACCTGGGCACTGTGGACAGCAGGAGTCCTGTGTGCGGGTGGGGTTTTGACAAAGAAGAGGTGGACAGACTTCAGTCTCACACAGGACACGTCCACTGTGGCATGTACATTGTGTGCAAGAATCAATGTTCCATGTCTCTCCTTCTATAAAGTATTCCCCACCAGGAGCATGACAGATTGATGGACTAGTGAGCTCTGGCTTTTGCATGATTATTTCATCTGGGAAAAACAGAATTGGAAGACAGGCAAAATAAACTGTGAATCTTGTAACTAACAACTGTGCACAAGATGAAGAATTTCTGTTATTATTGAAAAAATATATATAAATTATTCTTAATGAAGCTCTTTTGATTTTATGGCACCTGCATCTCATGAAAAATGGGAAATATATAAACAAGAAACAAATTGAGAATCAGTCTGAATAAAGACTAGTTAATATAAATCAGAGATAACTTCAAGCATTCTTGGCATTTCAGAAAAAAATCAAACTAACTTTTGATTTAGGAATTCCAAGAGACAATTGTAATTTTCTGAAAAATTCTAATGATCAGACAGTTTTTTAACTGCTAAATATTAACTGCAGCTACAGTTCCTGAAAGGATGGATAAGTAAGCTTCTCTGCTGGGATTTAGGAAATTCAGGTACAAGTTAAGTTTCTCAACAGGTATGTGTCTATATCATCTGCATCATTTGATGCTGCATTAAAAAAGCCAATGAAACAACTTCCCCCTCAAAACCCCAAAGAAACAAAACCCCAAACCACCAGAAAAGAACAAACAAAACACAGAATCCCCCCCCAGCCCCGTAAAAACATAAAAGCATTTAACATCATTGGAAGTACTTCATCACTGTTCAATTAAAAAAAAAAATCTGCCATCTTTGAAAAAAAACTGGATCCAAGGAAATGCCACAGTGTGTAGGCTCATTCTTCCAGTAATTGCATCTCACCAAAGGAACCTCACTTTCTTTTCAAACAATTAATTACATCACCTCTGCAGCCCTGGCTAAAAGATTCACCCCAGCGGTTTAGAAACCAAATTTGACCTCTTTCATGTTAAGGAAGGAACTGAAACTGTTTCCCTTTTTCAGCATGAGTGTCCTCCAGCCTCTGGGGTATTAAAAAAAATGGGGGAGCTCTTCACCTCCTGGTGTTTTAAAAGGAAAAAAAAGAAACCTATCTGGTACCCTGAGAGTTTAAGCAGTTACCATCAAGAAAAGGTTATGCCACCATCCTCAGCCTGCTTAAAACCCTTTGAAGCCTATCCCATACTAGGGGCAATAAGGGCAATAATAGTTGCCTGCTTACCATGCTGGTTGTTTAGGACCTGGAGAGAGTCCACCAGCTTTTTCCATGCACTATGCATAGACACCAAGATATCTCACACAGCATGTTTTATTCAGGTGCAGAAGCCATGAGTTTGAAAGCTACAAGCTATAAAGTGAAGCTTCAGGCTTATAAGTGATGTCCTTCAGCCTGAATTCAACCCATTTAACATTAGACAGCTAAGTTAGGTGCCTCTGTTAAGAACTGAACCTCCTCAGGTTTCCTGTGCTATGAATGGAGGAGAAGAAAAAAGTGACTTCCTGCTACCTATGCTACATGTCTAAACCACTGTCTGAAGGTGCCTCTCTCCTACTTCATAATAATGATGCCTAATGTGAACATCATCCTAACCCAAATATCTTGGTTAAGGGGAGGAAAATTAAGTGTACAGCAGCTCCTCTAGTCATTTAGGCAGGCCAAGGCTCTCAAAGTGCTTATGGCTTCTCTTCATGTTTCTAGCACTGCTGTTCCTGCCTGGAGAACGGTGTTTGTGCCCTTTGCTCTATGACACTGCCATGTAGAAGAAACACCACCCATTTGTTTTAATTTCTGGAGAATGATCAGTAGAACTCAAGGAAGCTCACTCTGGCTGATCTTACTCTATTCACAAAGTACCTGTGCTTTTCTTTCAGGGAATTATTTTATCTTTCACTGATCTACTCATGCTCTGCTTTTCCAATTGCTTATGTTTATGAAACACATATGTGATTCAGCAGCATTTACCTGAAATGAGATTGCCAGTCTGCTGCCTTGTCACTGTTAGATTTTTATTTCAGCTGGAACAATATATTACATGTTATGCAATGGCATCCTAACTCACCATGGCAAAGGCAATACTAATTTTTTTCTGGAAATTTTCTGAGCCATCTCCTTTTGCATTTAGTTGTCTGCAAAGTCACAGGCCTGTTTTGCTACAGCTCATTACTGTTCCTGATCAAAAAAGCATAACCAGATAGTACTGCTGTATATATTGCCTACTGCATCATTGATAGTGATGCATCATTGCAACTGAAGTGCTAAAAATGTGCAACTACTCTACACCTGAACAAGCAACTGGTCAAACAAATACACACTTCCTGCATAGCATGGTTCTGCAAAACACTAACAATTAATGGCTTTCTAAATCTGAAAGGAAACCTGGAGATTTCCACAAGCATTGTGACAATCCATATACACCTTTTAATATATAGAAACAGGGTTATAGGGAACGTTTTAGCATTCAAGGTGTATCTTGCTCTGCTGGAAACTAACTAAATACAGAATTGACTGTAATCACACTTTTTTTTCAGTCTGCAAAATGATCTCTGAGAGCTGCCACTTCCCTGTTGATAGGTTAGCAGTGCAATTCCAAACCCAGTACATCAGGACTGCTGATTACTTCAACATCCTTATGGCAGATACATTTGAGTGATGTGCTCACAGTCTCACAACTCCAAACCGCATTCCTATCTACTTAAAGCCATATATTTAACATCATCAGTGGGGAATCAATATATTGCAAAATAAAATCAGAATTACATTTCTAACAAATATAAGAGCTCAGCGGGGAAAAAAACCCTGCACTGAGACTAATTTGGCCATAGTAATTCCTGCACTTATAATGCCATCTTTAAAATGCTGTGTCTGCCCTAGCATTGTAAGAGTTTACACCAAGTATGACTTTGCTAACACAGAATCGAGGTGACCAGTGTCTTGAAAGCAGGATTGATGTCAGACAAAGAAACCTATGCAGACCCTCTCTCTCTCAAAGGAATGGACACTGCTGGTCAAGCAACTGCTCTTTTATAAAAGAGACCAACATTGTTGGTGCTCAGAATCAAACGCTGATCTCATCCACAAGAAATGTATAGTGTGAGCTAATAGGTTCTGCTAACTTCCTATTGATCTTTCTTCCATAAAGTGAACATTAGGCTTGTGAATGAATTTACCCAAACTCATTCTCCATACACAAAGTAACTAGCTGCTGGTCAGCTGAAAGACCAAAATTAACATTACTCTTATTTGAATGCTCTGAGGTGTTCTGTATGTGTTCAGTAAATCAAGATGCACGAGTACGCTGACGGTAGAATGAAGTCAGGGATGACTCTTGGGGACCTAACAACGGAATTGCTGGAGTTGGAACAACCACCATACATTTTAAATTTTGAATCTTGTTTGTTTATCTAAGGCAAGACTGACATGTTATCTTGCCCCCATCCATATGAAGTATACCATCCCCTACAGTACTACACAAATCATTGTGGAAAGGCTGAAAGGGAGACAGATTCCCTTTGGAATCTTGCATCTTTTTGGGGACTTACGTTTTTCCAGTTACCACAAGATGTGAACTGGATTGGAGATCACCCTTTGCCTGAGCAACCTAAAGGGATCGGTTATCTTAGGTCACAGGGAGGATGCACTCTTCTCTGTCACTTTCAGAAAGAGGATCTGGCTGCTTATTTTGCCCCTAGAATTTCCTGTTCTTTATAAAGAATTTGAAACAGTGCATAATTCCTTATATCCTGCTAGTACTGTCTTACTGTTCTGCTATTTATAGACATTTCATGAGCCTCATTGTTCTTACTCCTGAGTTCCAATAAAGTCATAGACAGTATCACTGTATTACAAATGAATCTACTTAGTACATGAAATACTGTAGGAATAATTCTGAAAACAGAGGGCATTAATCTTACACTCTACCCATATGTTTTCATAGATGTTTTTCATATTAACACTTATTAAAATTATATTGGAATGCAACATGAACTGTACTTGGCCTTCCCACTGAAAGTATTGAAGTAATCTACTGCCGGTGGCATAGGAGCCTTCCCTCAGAACACAGAATCATAATTTTCAATTACTTAAGACATCTGTTTGTGTACATCTTTGAGGGGTTGTAAAACAAATATCAGGGGATAGATTTTAATAAAACTCCACTTTAAAATAAAAATGCAATGGCTTATTACAATACTTGCTATTATAGGTAGCAGACTAGAAACTTTTACTAGTTTAAAGATTCCAATGTGTCAAAGATGAACATGTTAGGACCCACAATATGCACATGCTTTAAATATTTAAGTTCCCATTTTCCACAGCTGAGAACTTAATGACAGCAACTCACCAGGTTACATTTGGGCACAGAAACCTTCATCCATGCCTACTACTGAAGTATGCATGAGATTATTTTCATGCATTAAGAAACAGAACACAAGTGAAATGAAACTCAATTACAGAGCATGTAGAAGAAACGATGTGTTACCTGGACACGATGGACAACACTGCCCTGGATGTATGGTGGGGTTACCACAATTGGGAACGGGGCAGGTGATCAAGGCACACATTTCCCGTCCATTATGACAGTAACATTCCCTGCAGCCATCGTGCCAGCTCTCCTCATTCTCATGCCGGCGCCCATCCATGGACAGGCAAGAGCCTGTTTTAACGGGAGGCATAAGAGAAGCCGTTGCCTCTGCAAAAAAAACACAGAAAAATGAGGTGTCCTGATAAGCATTTGTTGCTTGGGAAGAAACACCAACTTCATGTCTGGATTGCATTTATTTTTAAAGCACACATAAACCCAAGTGAATAACAGTTCTTTCATTTACACTTAGAAATAAAGTAACAACATACAGGAAACAACTAAAAGGTATACTGAAAGGACAACAGGATGTAGTAGAATGCATTTCCTTGGAAAATATAATCACTTCCTTCTGCTGAAACGATACTTTTTTTAATCAACTAGAAATGCAGTAGTGTCTAAATAATGTAAGAAAAAGGAGAAATGCAATGGAGGGAAATAGCAAAAAGCATGAAGCATATTTAAAATGAAATATTTAAATAGCATTGCACATTAGATTATCTATAATATATCTTATAGCAAGTAGAATATAAAACATTTAAATGAGCTATGCATGGTCTTATGAATGATAAAAAATTCCAATCAGGTGCTAACAGGGTAATGGTAGATACTGGAAATATTACATAAAGTACTTCCTGTGAGAAATTAGTTGTTTGTATTACTATGACAAATGAGATATTTGGAAGAGAATTATGAGAATTTCATCCCTAATTTCTTTTAGCTTTTACTGAGATGAGAATACAGTAGCTGAGACTGTGGTATTACTTGCACTTTGTCACAACACACAAGCAGTTGGCCTAGGGAGGATAAAGTTTCATTTGTATCTTAAGGGATATTTAAGTGCTGCAGGATTCAGCCTCAATATATTCTTTGTTAATCAGCAGAGTGAATTTAGAGCCAAACACTCCCTCATCCACATCACTATCATGATGAAGGATGTAGGATCAATTTGTCAGTGAAGTGACTTGTTTTCAGTGGTATGTCAACAATATTCTGCTGACACATATATATATATAAGGTTATTTGTACTAAGCTCTTAATTTCATTTTCTTCGAAAAAGTATCATGTAAGAGAAGAAGTAATGTTTACATGTAATTTTAGTAAGCGCCTAGGTTTTTTTGCTTGTTTTTTTTTTGGTTGGTTGGGGTGTGGTTTTGTTTTTTTCTTTGCACACTAACATGTAGGTCAGCACTTCTTCAGCTGTGGCAGACCTATCAAAGATGATCTCACAAGCAGATGGTACAAAGTTAGTTTGAGGCACATTATCAGAATAGAAACCCAATACACGGAAGTTACATTAGTATACCATTTTGTGAATTAAACAGAAATGCCACAAAAGGATAAAATACTTCTTAGAACAGACTTCATCCTATTGCATGAACAGAAATACTACGAAAAAACTTAAATTCAGTTACTACACTTTCATACTTTAGTATCAGAGTATTTAAATTATGACTTGAATTAATATCACTGGAATACTGCTCTATATTAAAATGATTATTGACACGCAGAAATTCTAGATAGTAAGACTTCCTTTATTTAGGAAGGGGAAAGGGTATCTGAAGCAATCAGACTTTTTTTCCTGAAATATTCTAAAGTACACTCCGAAATCTGGATAAACATACATAGGCAGCTATTCAAAATTAAGTTCACAAACTGAGATTGTAATTAAAGATTAAAAAGTGAAAACAATAAAGTACAAAAGCTAATACTTGGAAAAATCTGATGTGTAAATACAAAATGGGAGTAACTGGCTAATTAGAGGTATGGTTGAAATGATCTGAGATGCAGTAGTTCACAAGGAAAAGAAGGCTGTAATGTGATACCACTGCAGAAAAGACAAGTTCAATGTAAGATACAAGTACAGGAGCACTGCAAATTTAAATACAGCACTACTACCTCTGCTAGTCTGAAGATTTTACTATGGCTAAAGTACAATATCAAATTTTTGAACAGTGATGAGAAACCACAGTAACTGAGTTTGACTCAGAAACCCATTTCCCCCCCAAAAAACGTTATGAGTCTCCAGTTGCAACCCCTTAAATATTGCAAGAATTCTAAAGGGAACGGTGCTTAGCTGCTCCATATGTCTCCTAAGCTAAGGAGAAGAAGTAACCAGTTCAATGCATATAAAGGGAGACAGAAATTTTAGAAAATTCATTTAAAAATATGTCATGTTTCTAACCACAGGAAAACACTATTTTAGAAAGGGGTTTTTTTCTCTGTTTTGTTCTGGTTTTTTATGTCTTTTGAAAGTGGAGATTCTTAATAAATTAAATCTTAGACAAACATCTGTCAAGGATTATCCAGATACACTCTATTTTATGCAAGGGTAAAGAAGTGGACTCTCAGTTTTTCAGAGTACTACTCCAGCCTGTACTTCTATGGTTCTATTAATCCTAGCATAAGCTATTTCTGGCAGAAGCAATTTAGAAAGTGGAGCTAATTCACAGGCAGGGGATTTACCCATCCCTTCCTCTTACTTAGGGATTCTGGGTCAAAATTTTAACAAGGACTCACATCTTCCCCAGAACATACTGGTGATTGTTCTAATCATTATTTGACAAACTGCTAATGAAGTGATGTTGAAGTGATATGCTCATGGCTTGGTATCTTTATGATCATGACAACAGTAAATACTACTTAGAGAGGGATCAACTTAATTTCACTAAATAATTGTGCATGTTTTAAAATCTGTACTTGTTAGGGAAAACACTTAAAAGTGTGCATACACATAATTAGTGACCAAAGTTTATAGTCTGGGAGGCAATTATGGTACATCTAAGGGAACACTGTGTATATTTAGTCACAGCATTATGACAATCAGGAAAAGTGTTCTGATTGTGAACATGGAGACAAATGATGAGCTGAGTGATAAGAATTATCTCAATGGGACACCATTCAGCAGTTACCCTTTCTTATTTAATTTTTAGAATTTTAATTCCTAGTAAAAGTCATATATTGTAGCTTATGTCAATGAAACACATGGAGATGAGCAATGAAGGAAGTCTGATACCCAGACTAATACAAAACACAATCTGAAAATATCGTAAAAAAGAGACATGCTAAAAGCAGCACAACTGTAAGGCAGACGACAAATGAACATCTGATCTCAATATCCACCTTGAACTTGGTGGTCACAGGTTTGGCATGTGGCATGTATGAAATTTTTAGCTTAAGAATACCAAGTCCTTTCTCCTGGGTAGCTGTTCTCTCATTGCTCATTAAGATTGCCTGAAAAGCATCTAAGAAACAGCACTCCAGTTTTAGATGATATACTGGACATCTATCAAATCCAACACTCGTTTGAAAAGAAAAGACAGTGGTGAAGAAGCCAAGATGAACATTACTACTGAAAAAAATGCCCTCAACTAGCTTATTATCAGTAGTTGCTTATTAGGAGCCTGATCCAATTTTTATGAATGATAACAAACATTTTGTGGCTTTGTAGCAGGAGATGAAAGCAGAGCTGAAGCCTTCTGTTGAAGCCACGATGAACAGATAATAACAAACACCAGCAAACCAATACATTCCTCTGAGCAATGCTGAACCAATGCCTCCCCAGTTACCGTATTTCAATTTGTAAATACTCTGTGCAGTGTTGCTTTTCTTTTTCTCTGGTTTCCACCTGCTTTGAAAACAAGTTGCAGTTAGAGGTGGTAATGCACTGGCACATACCTCTGCACTTGCAGATAACACAGCCATGACTGTTCTGCTGGAAGCCCAATGGACAGATTTTACCACAAGGCAGGTTGGGGCACTTCTTACACCGACAGATTTCACAGCCATGCTTGTTCTTCCTAGATGATCAAAATAATTTGCAAAAGGTCAGCAAGTCACTTTAAATATCTACATCTTTGAAACAAGAGCATCCCCCCTAAGGTAGTGACTGATGAGCAAAGAAAATTATTGTTAAGTGCCACCCTTCGATTCAGTGGTTTTATGGGCTCTACAAGTCTCCATCCCTGGCATGTGCTCCCTCCATTCTGTGGATTCTATGCTGAATATTGCCTTGTCTTTTTTCAGAAAGGCAGATAATACTATTCAAACTTTATGCACAGATGTACTAAACAAAGAAAAGACATGGGAAGTTATAGAACACGACCTAGGAGGATAGAGGAGAAATAAATTATGTAAATCTCTACAAAGCCCGGCTTCCAGTTGTAGAAAACTTAATTTAATTTTTAGTTAAAAGGCTGAGAATAACAAATTGTCATACAGTAGAGTGGAGAATGAAAGACTTTCTGTCTGCCCATCCCATCAAAAGGAATGCTTCTTTCCATTAATGTGTAGAGCTTTCAAACAGTGGGCTTTATTCAGCAGATTTTTTCACACAATTATGAAAAGGTTCTGGTTTCTTTAAAGATGCAAAACTCAGTATTTCCAATTACTAACTTAACAATCTTAAAAAAAGAAATCACAAATATGATGATTACTCCTTAACTGTTCACTCTCTAATATACTTTTCTTTTAGTATTTCCTTCTTTTTGTCCTATTTGTGACTAAGTGTTTACATTAAAATAGAGATTTGTCCTCCATCACATCCCATGTTTTAAGTGAGCATAACATGCATGAAAGTCAAATACATGGTATTTTAAAAAAGAATTTGGCACAGTAGCAGTAAACTGAACAAATACACTATACAACCACAAATCTAAATAATTTTCACACCAAGGTAAAACTCGAAGAGAAATGATCCTAAAGTAGTTCTTGTCACAACTTTAGCCCTTTATACTACAAACAGTTCCATACATACTTATCTTTAAATGTTGTTAATTTCATTCAGTGTAATTACTCATGTGTTTTGTAGAGAATGACAAGATTAGAGTGCTCATTTCCAATTTCTAAAAAATTGAATTATCAAATTTTATTAAACATTCATCATTTAAAAATACCAGCCAAGCATTGTGGATAATAAAATTACATTCTGCATGTAAACCCAGAATTTAAATTGAAAACTATTTTCCAAATAGCTTAAAAAGGTTTAAAGTTCATACATTTTTCAGGTGCACAAGAATGTATGGGAAAGATCATCCCAAAGAACCAAAGACAGGGTACCTGGAAACCCTGGCATCAGCTTGAAATCAACTTGATCTTAAAACATCTTAATCTTACAACTACCATACTATGCCCATTAAAATGTGATGTCATTTTTAGAATGCTTTTGCTACTTAGCTCACATAGATTTTCCAATAAAACTGTTTTGCACACACTTTAGTAAAAAAAAAAAGGAAGAAGAGTGTGTTTCAGCTTATCTAAGTAGAAAACCCACATACATAAATTCTAATTTTCCTTTGTAGGTCAATATATTAAACACATGATACATACAAGACTAAAACTTACTGCTCTTTACAAGTTTCCTTTTCTGTGACTTCCCTCTGGTTCTACTTTCACTTGTGAAACTGAAAATAACTCTCAGCCACTCCTGAAGTCAACATGCCTGAAGATAATTTTATTAACTCCTTAATTTAAAATTCTTTGTTTTCCTTCTCTCATTTACTACTCAGTGTACTAAGAGGACACACCATAGTAAAGATGGCTATTAAAAAATCTGCAACATTTATGAACAAGGGTCAAAGAGAACTCTAAAATGAACCAGAAATTTAAGGAGTATTACTATCAAACACTAGGAGTTGCAAATAAATTAAATTTAAAATAATAAAAAAAAAATTACATATGAATGTTATCTGAAGATATGCTGTCATGAGGTAGAAATTAAACTATTATGAAAAGCAGGCAGTAACATGGAATGAACCCATAAAAAATAAAATGTACTGGTAAAATATATATATAGATGCCACCAGAACTGATTACTAAGAAATTTCTGTGACAAAAGACCTGCTCAGTTTTCATCACCTGTTCCACAATTCAATAAGTACCACAAAGACAGAGAAAGAAGTCCACCACAAATAGAGATTCTGAATGCATTTACAAAAATATAGATAAGATATAGTACTGTTCTTCACAAATCCTGTAATTACCAGAAATGTCTCACTAAAACTAGTCTGCTGTCATATCAACATTAAAAGAAACTTGAAAATTAGACAATAATTTGAACAAAATAAATGGGCTATAAAATGAAAGGTTATCAAAGCATGCCAACAGAATTTCAAAAAGCTACATGCAAGAGATATTACTTGTAAGTAGCTTTCTCATCTTGTTTGTCAAATTCTTCAAAAAAATTTAAGCACTGCTTTGCCTTTATAATCTGCTTCTTTTTGAGCTGCTGTCTCTAAATCAATTGATCAAAATCCATTTTGAAGAATACTGTACTCTCATATCCATAATGCCATTTCTATTTTCCCACACTTCCCCCGGCTTTGCCACAAAGCAAACACAAGTACATATTCCTGGATTTCTGCATATTTTCAGTACACACAGGGATTGCATTAAGTGTGCTTTCAGGATGAGAATACGTACAAGTATCCAAAGGGACAGTACTTGTCACATACAATGGGTTTGCACTTCTTGGGCCGCGGCCGGCACTGACAGATCTCACAGTTGTGGGCGTCAGTCTGGAAGCCGAAGGAACAGTCCAAGGAACAGCCCGAAATGAGGCCCATGCACAGCTCCTCCCCTGCAAAGGACACACGCAGCTTATCACAATAGGAAAACTGTTTATATCAAACACATCCTCAGCAGATTAAACCTTCTGCTCCCTTTTACTTTGTAACTTTCTTAATACTGCTAGGCCTTACCTTCAGCCTGTCTTATTTTTAAAATATTTGGCAGAATTCTCCAGTAATGACCCAAACTGTATGAGCAGACACTCCAGGATTCTTCAGGTCCTGTCAGCAACTTGGGAACTACCACCTGGTACCACAAACTAACATGATTTTATGAACAGATGCACAGACAATGGAGTCCAACATCCACGACTTCATTGGCTTTTAATAATACATCTAAAAAAACACATACTTGCCACACATTGTACACGTTTAATAGGCTTTTGTTCAATGTAGATCACCTTTATTTCTCCTCTGCTTATTTTAAATAGAACTGAAAGGGTGGGATATATTAAAAACTTTTATTCTTTATGCTGTTTGCTGTCAACTTGATTAAGATCTGCTTTTAAAAAATGTAACTGCAATACCCTAAGATGTCATCTAAGCTTAGAGATGCTAGACTAAAAGATCTGTCTCTTGAAGTCCAGTACCACGTTTCATCAGTCTCTTGTGGCATAAGGAAGATGCTGAACTGTTGGCATCTCAATTTTTCTAGTACAGAGATAAATAATGGTCATTATATTCACTCTCATTGCAATTTACTATTTTGAGATTGATCAGTTTCTTTTCACTTTTCTTGAAAGAAGAAATGCCAAAAAGAGTACTCTTAACATATTGTGGGATACAATGTTCTTTTATTGGCTGCAGAGGTGAGAGGAAACAGAAAATTATGGGTTTTTTTACACTAGGGATGCAAAACACAAGGGAAAGAAATGCCCATTATTACAATAGCCAAAGTGAGATCAAAATAGAAAAAGAGGGAAATATAATTAAGATTCTTCAATAGAAGAATATGATGGGTGACATCCAAAGGCCTGACTTTAAGAGTGATATTTAAAGGATGGCTGATCTCTAGCTGAAACATCCACACCACTACAAAGAACTGGTTGTACAGAGGTCAGCTGAAGAGTATTCTTCCAGATGTGCTCCTCATTTGAGCCCTGAAGACCCCTTTCCTTTAGGGGGATGAACATTTAGGGACACAGTTTTTCCAAAGCAGAGGTCAGTTATTAACACTGGCTTATTCTCTAACATGGTAATTTACTGAAGGAAAACTACAGAAGGAATCTTTGCTTTACTCAAATGCTTCCTCTTCTGTTTTTGTAATGTTGCATTTAAGATTGCAAAATACAGACTTAACCAGATGTGGCTAAGCTAAGTGTTTCCTTATCTGTTCTACCAAGTTAATGCTCATCTGGTAAAGAAAGCATGTTCCTTACTGTCTCAGAATGAGATCAAAACCTCAGAGAAAACTGGCAAATTCCCTGCCTGCTTCTGTGGTGGAATTTGGGCATGCAAGTGCAATACAACATAAGAGTCTCATTATCCCAAATAACAGTGCTCAGTTTAAATAGGATGAATATAATCAGGGTCATGGTTTTCACCTCTCCACTTTTATGCAAATTTGGTGTCTGAAGCAAAAAAGGGTGCAAGTTTGGGGGTTTTTTTGCCATTCAGAATACAGAAAAAGAAATGCCAGATCCTTTCATAACCTCTAGAGATTGTGTCTGGAAGCAGAGTATCAATACCACAAGATTTAAGCATTTGCTCTCAGTCAGATCTAACCTTTGCACAGCAACAGTAACCCTTGTCTCAGGTTCTTGCTGTAGAGAGAAACACACATACAAAGATATTAATGAAGTTTTATACATTTTTTGAGGATTAAATCAGGCTGATCTACCAAGAATTCTAATCTTTTTAATATGTAGCCACTAATGCTGATTTTAAAACATTACAATGCAGAGGAAACTTTGGTATTTTTCTCTGATAAAGAGTGAGTTATGCTTAATGCAAAGACTTTTCTTGAAGCAAGTTAAAATAATGAGAATTTGTCTTTCATATATGAGATTTTATTCTAAGGTGTTTGTACAGAATTATTCCCTAGCAACACACAGTGATAATAAAATTAACTGAACTTTTCATTATGCAAGACTTTATAAGGTACCCATAATTTTTAAAGCTAGGCTTGAACTTTATAAAGAACGTACGGAGAAGTACACTAGGATATCTCCAAAAAGGATTAAGTCCAGTTATGACCTTTGATATAATGTAAGTTATGATATCTTCTGAAGATGCTCAGAACTGATCAGTGAATAAACCTGGAATTGCACAGGTTGAACTGAACAGAGCCACTCATTTTCTGAAGCATACTTTGTCAGGGGGATGAAATGTTTATGTGACTGTCTATAAACAGTAGGATCAAGAAGACAGGTGAAGAAAAAAGAAGGTACATATGGAAAGGCATGGAAGAAATAAACAGGCATGTTAAAAAAGTAAAAGGAAGAGCTGGAAATAACAATTAAAAAATATCTAAAAAAAAAGAAAAAACTCAACTTTTTTTTTTGTCGGCATATTTCTTTATCTTATTTGTCTCCAGATTATCTGCTAAGGGGAGCTATCAAAGTGCAAAATCCAGGTTTGACTAAGAAGTTATAGAAGATGGCAAAAAATGTATGCCTCAGAATCCCACAGCCAAATACTTTGTTTTCAGTCTTCTATTCTGCTCTGATTTGGTTAGTGAAACTGCTTTTCAGAGATGCAAAACAAGTTTGTTACATGTAAAGTTAATATACTTTATTAAAAGGCCCAGAGTGTCTAGGGCAGTGCTACACAGGCAGGAAGACATCCCAAGTGTCTCATCCCAAGTAGCTTATGATGTTAAATATACTTAAAACTCAAACAGTCAGCTGACATACTAACCAGGAGATCCAGTCTCAAAGTAATATCCTCCTTGCTTAATCCTTTACATAGTGAGTTATTCTCAAAAGAATTTTCACTTTGTAAGTGACCAAGAAAGAAAAGCTCTTCAGTGCCTTGAGGTGGATGACTAATAATCACCATTGCCTCTCAGGAACAGACAGTGAAGAGCATATGAAAGATCATCAAAATTCTGGCTATGTCAGACATAAAGGGAAAGTTTGCTGAAGTCAGTGCAGACAACTGTTAACGTATGGAATTTCTAGTGTTATGTCAATGTTATGTCTGAGGTGATCGGAATAATCTCCACAGACCTCTGCTCACAGTCTTTCTAATAAGATGCTGAAAATTATATTTCTGATAAGATGCTTTTTACTGAAATTAACATGTTATTGTATTTAAATTTCTGCTGGTATGACAGTACAAACTGTGGAAATAGATTTTAAAGAGTTTTTGAAAAAATTGTCTATGAAGAAATGTAGTGTCATGAAACTAAGAAAGTGAATTCTGGTCTGCTTTCTGACTTTACATCTAATCATCTAAATTTCTCCTATTAAAACATTATTAAAAACATGACAACTACAGGCAGCCTCCAAATGAAGTACCATCTGGTACACAGAGTTTATTTATTTATCTGCTGCACAGGCCTGTTGAAAAGCATAGTCCAGCATTTTAAGCCAGGCATTTTTCCCAGAAAATTAAATGAACCACCAATGTCACAAAGCAAAGCGTAGCTACTGGAGAAAGAAAGAAGAGAAAGAGAAAAAGATTGAAAAGACTGCAAACCTAAATATTCAAATGTGGATCAAATTCAGTGTATACAATTGTCATCCTGATACTTTTTCTACAGCCTTAGCTATTGCTTTAAATTAATCATTACTAAAATAATCACTAATTCATTATGAAAAACTAAGTAAAACCAGATTTTTTCCTAAGGTTTTGCATTTCAAGTGACACATACTGAGGAACAAGGAGAACTAGTTCATGAAAGTCAACTGCAATGAACTGAGGAAATTTATTATGACAAAATGTTAGGAGGGTATTTGTTTGAGGGTGTTTTCCATCTCTGCTTAGATAAATTTAATGAGGAAACTGAATCCAAATCATGGAATGTATTTGCAGAGAAGAGATCCAGCCCTAACAGGTCTAATAACTGCTTCAAAGATGTATCAGGGCAACCAGACAGGTTGAAATGAGGGTATAGCAAACATTTTAAAAGCTAATGGAGAAGAAAACTACCATTTGGAGTTTGACAGACCTGCATTATGCACTTGCACGTCACTGCAACTCTAACAGAATGGGATCAAGCTTCTGATCACATAGTATAAGCTATTTTTTTTGTTTTTATGACTGATTAGTTACAGTGACATCACATATAGGGAACTAAACTGATGGTTAGATAGGAGGTAGAAGAGTAAAACAAAATGATGAACAAGAAATCAGTTAAAGGCAAGACATCTCTCGTGCTGCTAAGGGAAATTCTGGATGGAGAGTAGAGTTGTACATGGTTAGTAGAAATATGTTCATTAATTTTTCTTATAAAACATGAAATGTCAATAAGGTCATGCCAATACAGAAAACAATCTGCATGACAAACTCAGAGTTTAGATGCAGGATACTGGATGATCCCAGAACAATACTGACAAGACATGACTTTAGAAAAAGTTGAATGTGTTCCTGAACGTCTCAGGCTCATAGAACTGTATTTTTACTACAAATACTTATCTTTTTAATGTGATGACATTAGCTGAAATACCACATAAAATGCTGAAAGAATTAAGTACAGTAGAAGGCTAGGACACTAAACATGGAAAGGTTGTTTGTCCTGAACCAACGATGTTATTAAATAGTCTCCTGCTTAGAACCAATACTCACTTGAGGACCCACATGCACCGAGTACTTACAGCGGTGAATCCTGCCCACACAACAAGACCATGCAGTTTTCTTTGCCATGTGCAACCACAACTGCAAAAGCAGCAGCACAGTCAGTTACCAACAGGTCCAGTTGGTAGTTCAGTCTAGTCACAGTCTTCACTAGTCCTCATCATACTGGCAAAAGCTATTGCTTACAGACTTGAGTCCTCTAAAGACTGCAGTACTAGCCAATACTTTGTTCTGTACTTTGCTACAATTTAACACATTATATGCTGACTTAAATATGGGAATTTCAAATTATTTGATCATTTGGATCAATTTAACATGATGCTGTTGGAAAAAATAAAAGCAGAAAGAACAGCTGAACACTAATCGGTCTTCCAAAAAAACCCCATTTGTGAATTATTAACAAACAAATAGATATTGGGGATGTTTTTAAGCCTGGTCACCATTGTCCATAAACTCCTTTTATATATAACTATTTCTTTCCCCCACCTTCTCCACACATTTACAAACCCTTTCATACATGCAGACTATAAAAAAACAAATATTGAGCATTTTGGAAGAGCATGACAGCGTTAAAGAGGAATCTCTTTGGGATATGGAGGATGGGACTCTGTAGAAGGAAGTCTTGAGAACTGATGATTACCAAGATATGGGAGGCCCTACACAGCATGCTACACACAAACTATGTGGTGTTTTAAAACTCTTTTCCACTAAGTATCTTACTCTCTCAACACTAACATCAACTCTAGTTTTAAAAGGTTGTCTGATATCTGCAAAACTCAGTCACTGGCTGCTGAAGGAAAGAAAAACATGTTCAAAAATCAGCATGTGACAGCAGCTGACATACTGATGTGACCTACCACAGCCGAGGTCCCACCTTGCAAACAAGACAACAACATTCTGTCCCAGGATACGTTACCAACGTCTGCATTTGGCAAAATTAACTTAGTGGAATATTTCAGACACAACGCAACCTCTCCTTCTCAGGTATTGCATCTCAGAGGCAACACATCTCAAAAGGAATCACAGGTCTTTGTCCTAAATTCAAACCATTGTTTGCATGCTTTATTCCTGATTTCAGAGTGCTCACATCCCTACCTCACATGAACCTATGAATATTTGGAGTGTTATAAAATACTGCCCAAAAAACAAACTGAAAAGTGAACAAAATTCAATTCCATGAATTGCATGTTAGCTCTAAAAAGGGTCTTCTGCTTGAATTTCTAATAGCTTGATTGTAATTCCAGCTCCTTTAAAAAAAACCCTTTATTTTTTCTATCATATATATAGTATTTAAAAAAATCTAGGCTCTTAAACTGGGGTATTTATGTTTTTCCAATATATTATTTTACATATGGACACACTGATACTTGTACTGTAAGGACTGAAAATCTTCTTATTCTAAAAAGTTTTGAAAATGCATTCTATGTTGAAATACTTTTAGTTTTCAGTCCTCTAATTCACAGATGAAAAAAGTAATTGCCAAGGAATATTAATAGATACATGACAAGGATTATGTCAGTATTTCAACTTGGCTTAGGCTGGTGTCCATTCTTGAAAATTTGTAGCATGGCTACACAAAGGTAGCTACATACCTTTACCAGCATTATTTTCTCGACGCTGAGGACAGATCATATCAGGAGAACTGTTTCACAGTACCTTTATAATTAAGCACTCCTCAGCCGTCCTCTCGGTGTAGATTGCTACTGCTGGTTTATCTTCGGGGGTGGGGATCTGGGGAGGCAAATTTATGAAGGAGAAAACTAGGTTACTTAACAGTAACTGGAATTCTCTGAATATATTGCCTCCACAGATCCACACTAACCCTCCCTCCTTTTGTTAGATTTAAATAATGATTCACAAATGCTGGAAGGGACTGGGCACTGGGATGCTAGAAAACTCTGTTTAAAAAAATCATCTCGTGAGTCCGTTGAGGCAAATTAACCACTTGGATATTTGCTCTAAACAAATCTAGGATTCACATACAACACATGAATTCATTGAAATGAAATTGCAGCAGTGACATCTCAGAGGTGGAATTACTGTAGAATGATCAAGCTTCAAGTGCATTGGTTTTGTTGTTTTTTTTTCACAAGTCAAGCCAAGTGAAGTTCTAATCTGCTTCTATTGCACTAGGTATATTGTAAGCACTACCTCCAATATATTGTAATCTTCAGAGATCTTGCCGAAGACTTTCACTCTAGTAAGTAGACAGATAATATTTATTTGGCATGAGTTGTTCATCATAATTCCATCCTCTTCAGGGAGCACTTCCACTATCTTGCACATGTGTGCTTAGAGTTCGTATTTTCGTTCTACTTAGAATATGTACTCTGAGCCTTAAATTTTTAGGAAACGTGCTTCACCCTAAATTTTCCATGGTTGTATTTCATTAACTGAGGTCTTATATGTAATAGCTATTCCCTTTTACATCACTGCAGAAGGATAGTAAGATGTCCTTTTTCTGTCTTACAGAATTATTCAAAAATCTAATATGTGCTCTCCTTTGCACTAAGAAAGATTACCTGGACTTTTGTTTTGTAACTTTTATTTTCCATGGAATTTGTTGTGAAATCAAAGTAACACTGGAAGATAATTGGTACTAAAACAGAGAAGTTTACAGTTTTACTTTACTATTTCCAGGAATTTTGCATTGCCTGAAGTACATTTTGTGCGATTAGTGCGCAATTACTGCCTGATCTCAGTTTGACATAGAAATAAACACAAAATAAGTTTATTTAAATGGGAAAAATTAGCACTGAGAGAGTTTAAGTGTTGAGAACACACATCCCTGAGTATGGACTACTTACAGAAATACAGGAATGAAATATTCAAATTGTGGCTATAAAATTGAAAGGTTAGGACTCTAACTATTGAAGAACTAACGCACAAAAATGAGGAGGTGAGATGTGCTCCCTTGCTGCAGTGCCCACAAAGTTTTCTTAGGCTTTTTCCCATCATCAGTCCCTACACTTTTTCAGAGCCTTAACTGTTGCTCTTTATAGACAGCCTGTAGATGAACCTTCCTACCTTTCCTCAAACCTACCAATCCTGCCTTTGAATGCCTACACAACTAAATGAAGACCCACACTGTCAAACCCAAAGTCCACGCTGGAATTTCACTCTGCTTCATCAGCTATAAGACGGTGTGACTTGCCAGAATATTGAGGACCATGCTTCCGGTGTGTGCTAGTACACACTGAATGATAGTGCCTCCTTTTAACTCCATGGCAGAAAATGTGTTCTTCTCTTTAAAGGAAAAGGTATCAACACTTCCAAAATTACACAAAGAATGTGTTTTGGGGAGAAGGTGGTTTCATGTTGAGAGAACTGTGCAAACACATAATATACCAAGATTTCTTATTTTTGAATAGTGATTGCATGACTTGCTTTGACAGACAAAAGAGACCATGACATGAAGGGCAAGGTGATGAATTATAATATGCAGGGGGAACGACTCATCTCAGTCTTCTACAATTGCATGTCACCATGAGGAGTCTGAAATCAATGAAACTGGATGACAGCTGCATCTTGGAACCGCAAAGGCAAGCTTTCTAAATGACGCAAACAATTTTTAAAATTGACAGCAACACTCTAATTTAATTCCATTTTAGTAAGATTTGAAAGGTTAAAAAAATATTAAAGTCATACATGCTCACAGTTATATCGTGAAGAGTGCTACACGTTCAATTCATTTGGGGTAAAACACTGGTCTCAGTTACAGGAGAGATTTTAAAGGGTTTTTCTTTTCTGTGAAACTAATCCAGGGAACAGACAAGGCCTGCACTGCAGACACTTGCTGAAGAATGACTTTGTGTGCAGCAGCAGCTACCTATCAGATTTTAAGTCCTATTTTACTGCAATCAGCAGGCATTATTAAATATGCCCATTAGTGCTCCTTGGGGCAACAGGAGTCCTGCCTCACAGTGGATCACTGGTCTTCCACAAGGACTCCTCTGAATGTATTTGTCTTCCTTAAGACTTCATTTCCCTCTGGTCCTCCCTATGAAAGTAAAGGCCTAGACACTCCAAACACAAGAGCAATCACTGGACACTACAATTTTTTTGTATTTACTTTTTTCTGTTTGTGTTTTGCTCTTGTATCATCTTATACCATCCTTGGGTTTTCTTCTGGGTTTTTTTGGGGGGGGTAATGCCTTTCATATTTTTCCTACTTGTTTTATTCTTGGTATTCTGCAGTGGTTCTTCCTAAGTTCTGGATTATACTTTTTACCTTTTATTGTCATGTAGCGCTGCTTTGGCTTCTAGATGCTTCTGGTGAGTATTATCATTCTTTCTCCCTCACCATTTGTGGTTCCATGTGTACTTACTGAACTTTCTTCCCATATCTGTCTATGCTCACTCTTTACTCAGTGTGGTTTTTTCTCTCCCTTCTCTTACAACTATGTTCTGGCTCTGCTACTTTTAACAAATATTTTATTTTACTTTACAGCATGCATGTTTTCACTGCAGGTTGCTATGGAATGTTTTTGCGTTCACTGCAGAAACGGAAAGAAGGATTCTAGAAATGTTTTGACGTGCTTCTTTCTTCCTTTTCATTCTGTAGTTGGCTTGAACCAGGCTGGACAGACTTGAAGCTAAATTACAATAAAGCACCAAACAAGTTTCATTATACTGTACTTACATAATCATTCCAAATAAACCTGTTGTACTTATTTCTGGCTACATGAATGTAAATGAAGATAATAATGAAGAACAAATTACACCTTCACTCTGTGTTCTTCTACTTTGTCATTTTGCTTTTATTTTGACTGAAATAACTGAAGTATAACAAACCTTCAGCAGAGATATCTAAAGAGAAATTAACAAAAAAGGAAACTTTATTGGAAATAGATTAGTAGAATTAGGGTAAGATGACTTGAAACGGTAGCATGGGCATGGGGGCTTTCTTACTGAGGCACTTAAATTTGACTCTGTCAAGCAGCTTAGACCAGCAAAAAACAAGTGGATGCAGTACAAAGACAGTGATGTTCCCAAAAGTCCATGAGTCTATATGAGCTATAGATAATACATGTTCTGACGTCCCTAAGAGAAGCAAGATGCAACTGAACTGGTTTGGCCATTAAAGTACACAGGATCTCAAAACACAGAGAGCTAGCACAGTACATTTTCAGCATATTTGACCTAAGACTCCTCATTTCTCACACAATCATTTGTCCAGAGCAGATCCTTGCAAGCGAGAGACATTACTTGACAGAAAAATTCAATTTCTGTCATTTTGATTGATAACCACCAAACGATGATTTCCAAGCTGTTATTTTTCTTCACTTCCTTAGAAAATAAAGGTCTCCTCTTTCTAAATGACTGAGATTTTTAAGCAATCTACTAGTCATATTATTTAACTGAAAAAACAAAAGATGACAAATGATACTATTAAGTTTGCTCCAGACAGTTTGCTACTGTAAAATGAAGATAATTTCAAGCAAATCTGGCAAGGGAAAAAATTCCCCTGAATAGGTTCTTACGCACTATTTAATCAGAAATACTCTACGCAAGAACATCCTGAGATGTGGTTTGTGTCCATATGCAATCTGGTAACCTAGGACAAAAGAAATCATCCTTTGGAGTGGTATGTCTCCAGTGCACCAGATGGGAGGGAAGGACTTGCATGCACAGGCACAGATGATGAAATTTGCCAGTATGTCCATCTTCTTGTTTGTGTCAAACTCCCCAATCAATTTAATAACAGAAGGAGAAGGAAAACCAAATTACAAGGCTAAAAGCAGACCTTAACATTTCTAATGTTTTCTTAGGAAGAACAAAGTAAGGCAAGTATGCAATAGCTTGGATGTAACCTAAGGAAAACCTAACCTGAGGAAAACCTAACCTAATCCTTCCACGAATACAACTTGTAATCAAAGGTATTATTTCTGTATTGCCATGATAAGGTTATGGCTTGCCATATATTTACTTTTGTTAAGATGTCCTCTCCAACACCAATCCATTCCTAAAACTCTTTAGTTTGTACTAATTAAGAGTTTTATTTTGACCATTTCTACTTGGGACCCCTACAATAGTCATATTGGTTTAGAAAGTAGCTGAGAATGAGTGGATTAAAACCAAAAGAGGAGGAATGGAGTAATACTTTAGTTTAGTGTGAAAGCCTTAGAGGCTTCAAGAAAGCTGAAAAATTACAGTAACATTACAAAGAGAGTTTAAACCCACTCCTAGATTGGGTTGGCAGCCACAGAGATGCATCCTGCAGCTGAGACTAGCACTCCACAGGTGTCCTTTGCTGGCCAATTCCAAAGACCAACCTGATATTGCTTTATATTTCATCTGTAAACACTGAAGTCTCAAGGAAACACCTATAGAAAATACGTTTTTCTTGATACACACGAAGTTCTCACAAGGCACAGTGTTTTACCTTTGAGAAGAAAGAGATGTTAAAGCCTGCATAAATGCTAACTAAAATATTATATATTTATATAAAATAAATATAAGAACATGTTACAGAAATAAATATAAATATACTTGTATATATACAAACACCCACTCCCAAGCATATAATTTTCAAACATTTATCCTCAAAATCTAAATTTTGACGAAAAAAGCTAAGTTGAAAACAGGCTGTTTAGCAATAGGAGTTTCTGAAGTGCAGCAACCTAGATGCTCTTAAAATTCTTTAAACAGAGGAAAATGAAACGTGAAATTCTGATAGGACTTCTCAAAGTCTATATGGATATTAGGTCCCAAATTATTACCTTTTCTAGTCAGCTGTTAAATTTTTACCTCAAGTCAAACACTGTACATTTTCCTCCAAACATGTTTTAAGCAAGTAAGCAGTGTCAGAAATCAGGAACCAATTCTTTAAAGATGAACAACTATAAAGCACACACTTACTAACACAACATATAATCAACACTATGAATGGAAAAAACCAGCATACGACCATTTTCACATACAGCTTGATATAAAAGGTAGAAGCCACTGTATTTTTGCATACTCACTAGTTTTGCACTGACAAATGCGACAACCATTTTGGTCCAGTTTGAAGCTATAGATACAGTCCTTTTCGGTCAAAGTGCAATTCACCAAAACCTCACAGGTGGGTGGACCTATTGTGATATACGTTGGTTCTGGGGGTAAGAAAAAAGAATATAAATAAAATTGAGATTATTGAATATTTTAAGTAAGTTCACAAAAATCCATATGCAATGTAATAGTAAAGATAGTAATTTTAACTACTTTTGTTTCTGATGAATATTCTTCGTACTTTAGAAACAATTTGAGAAACAGATTTTGTTTCAAAGTGATGTACAGTCAGCAAAAACAGTATGAAGCTGCAGAAAATTTTTGAAGTATTAAAACAGAAAAAAATACCATTTCTTTTCTTGTTCACTATGAAATCAGCTTTCCTGCACATGCAGTTTGAAACTGAGTGCAAAATATTTATTTTGCCCACTTTTCTCCAAAAGTATTTCAACAAAACTTCATGAAGATATTTTTGCTTTAGAAACCGAACAGAGTTTCTCTAAAGCTGAATTGATTGGTACTTCCAAGCTGCACATCAAACATGTAACTCAGTAGTCAAATCTTCCTCTGTGTGAATAACATCACCTCTACTGAAATTTATAGCAGAAGAGACTCTGAATACCAAATGGGAATGTAGGATGCACTGCATGTGAAAGATCTCTGGAAAGCATTTAACATGTCTGTTCATCGAAAATATCACTTCTTACACTTCTGTGCAGTCCCAGATTATGCTTTCTGAAGTTGAGGAGATTACTGCCGATTATAAATCATTTATCAGCAGTGTAATACTTACTTTTTGACACTATTTAAATATATTGGAATATGAAAATTGCTTTGATACATAGGGTAGACAGAAATATTAATGTGCTCCAGTATAGAAAGCTGTTAGAATAAAACAAAATCCAGAAATTTATGGAAATAACAAAAAACATCAAAACGACCATCATAAAACAGGATACAGAAGGAAAGCAATACCTATCCTTTCTTGAAAAACTTTTCGCTCTCTGAGACTAATGTTGTCTATCTTGTGTTCTTCATAGAACTCAGGCATTGAAGAACCAATAAATTCATAGTTATGAGCATTATTAACATTATACAAAATATTCAGGACACAAAAATTGCATGACTTAAAGAACCGTGAGCTTTCATTTCAGTGCTTCAACTGTTTAAGTGTACTCTGTTTCTTCATATCAAGAAACGAAGATTTATAGGAAATTAAATTTAAAAAGCCTCCCATACTTAAACTGATAAATTGTGAAAATATGGAGAAATTATATGGACTGGAGGTGGCCACATCTTGTCATTTTTCATCCTCAGACTACATATTTTGCCATTATTACCCATAGGCAGCCAATCTTTATTTTCAGAGTAAGGGTAAAATATTACTCAGTGTAGATTAAATTGTTAGAAGTATATACTGTTAAACAAAATTTCTACGCCTATTGGCTCCATTCCAGCAGGCAGCTTTTGCACCCATGCCTTCCAGTCAACTGAAAATTATCCTATTACAAGAATGAACTTTACTGCTTTCATTGTCTTTCACAGTTTTCAGCTTTTATAGCTTCTCTCCAGCCCTGCACTTCCCAGCACAACAGTTTATATAGCTGATGAACATTTTAATCCTTTTAAAATTAGGTCAGCTAACTAGAGTTTGGAATGAAAAAACTGCATTAAAGACACCACAATTAAGTTAGACAACTTCAAACTTCTCTCAGAGGTCATTGTTCAGATTATGCCCTAGCTGAGTAACATTCAAATTCTGTTGCTTGTAAAATTTCTAGTAGGAAAGTAGCAATACATTTTAAAAATACATAGAACAGCACCAACAGCTTTTTTCATACACAAACTGGAAATCTGTATAATGGCATCATGTCTCTCTAGATCCCTCAAACATCTTCTTGTTTAAATTAAACTTTTTACTTTGGTAGGAATTTAATATAAATTACTAGGTTGGAGGTCAAAGGATGGGTTTCCATCAATTCTTCATCTCACAGCTCTGATTTTGGACTGTAGTGTAGAAGAATAGCCATAATGAGCAAAATATTTTAAAATCCGTGGATTTCCAAACTAGACGTCTTTTAGTCTAGGTGAATTCTTTGTAGTTGTTTTCAGATTCATTCAGTAAAGTATCTGACTAAAGCACATTCATGTCTAATGCTTAACATTTGCAACTTCACCAAACCATTAGTTTAGGAATCACGAACATATTGCTATATACCAATATATGCCAATAACATGATACATTCCATTAATTAATTCTGGCTGTTTAGGCCTCTGAGTATATAAACTAGTTTTGCAACCAAACTGAATTTTAGCGTCACTCCATCCTCTAACCAAAATATCCTAAACATGCAAAAGACCAGAATGCAAGAGCTACCCTGAAGCTACATTCAGGTTACTGGTCAGCCACCACAAACCCTACACTTCAAATGACAAAAAGGCCACAGCAATGCTTGTACTCACAGGTAGCGAATACCACTACAAGTCCTATGAATCATTACTGCTGCCCAGAGCAAAGTTCACTGACAGTAACACAAGCCGGAGAACTGAAGGACTGCAGCTTTACCATCTGACTGCAGTACGTGAGGTAAAACACGTTGATATAAAAAGCCTACAAAACCTTACTGAAAGTTGAGATGCAGGTTAGTTAGTATTCATTGATCCACTTGGGTGTAAACTAAACCGAGAGAGAAAGAGGCTTGTGTTTTACTCCCCATCACTAAAGTCCACCCCTCAAGATAACTTCCCTTTAATTGGAGGTATAACTTAATATCTAGGAAAACCAGCGTGAATATTCATAATTATATATATATATAGAAATATTTGTTATATAACTTTTTGGTGACTTTCCAGAACTAAACCTCTGTGTTTTGATGCTCCCTTGCCTTGGGCACATTGACACAATTTTTGTGCCTTTGATACACACTAATATACTATTTCTTATAAGGGATGAAATTAAACTGTTGTTATATTAATTTGAAAAGTTTTTGTTCGTCCTCTATTCATTGTGTTGTATTATTCTGTTACCTTCCACTTTTGGGCCTGCTTTCAGCATCTTCAGTGTTTCCAGTCAAGCTTACAAATCTGTTTCTTTCTCCCTCTTCTCCCTAAAGGTAAGCCCTGAGATACAGTAATTTTATATGCATGCCTGCTTCTCAATGAGCTGCAAGCAGAGGACAAAAGAAATAATTTCATTCCCTACCCCCACATGTGCAAAAATGCAGCCAGGAAAAAAAAAATTAAATTCAGGCCTTTTCACTTCACTAGACAAGACTCAACAAATAAAGCCAGATCTGCTCTGCCAGACTTCTGGCTATTTGAATAGGCAAGCGGTAGCTAAGCTTGAAAAAGCATGTACCACCACCCGATCTGAACTGGGCTTTCACTGCTGCTCTTGGTAGAAACGGCTGAAGAAAGATCCAGTGCACAAATGCACAGACAATGGGTGGGAAAAACGGGTGCTGTTTCTGCCTGTGTGCTTTACCAACAATACAACTATACCATAGAAAGAAAGAGAGAAGAAAATAAAGAGGAGGGGATTGAAGGGAGTCTGGATGAAAACAATGGATTATTTAATGGAGCACAGATTTTGCTGATGTCAAGTGCTTATATATAAATTTAAATGTAGATTCCTATTAGAACACCATGCTTTCATATATTCCCTTTGATCCTGATACTTTCTCTGTTGAATTTTGGTGCAGGTTATTAATTTGCCTGCTGTGAGGTTGATAAAAATATTTGAATTAATTTTTTACAATGCCATTTACTTAAAAACAACTTCAATGATTTTAAAATCCACAGCAGCTACTTCAGCTGCTGGTGGACCTTTGTCTGACTAGTTCACTGAAAAATACTACAATATGAGATCAGACCCGGAATCTCATTCATTCCAGCTTGAAATCAAACTGCATTTATGGTGAAAGAAGGGAAGACGGTGACATTCAAGTAATGCTTGGAGCTGGCTTTGTCCTTAAGGACCTACATTAACAGTACCAACACAAAGACTGGTTGTCAAAAAAAAAAAAGGAAAATAAGTTATCCAGGTGGAATAGTATTTTCATTGATTTTTTTCAATCTAGAATACTTTTGTAATATGAGCAAAACCAATCCCTACGCCCCTCTTTTCTGATTTCTGAGACCTTCCACTTCTCCTGAGTGATGTGACACAGCTTGTAGTAAACAGAGCAGATATTTTCTTCCATTAACTACTATAAATACACACAGAAGAACACAAGATGGTCAATCTGGTCTAGTACTGAGCCTTATATTTGTTATACTTTGATGAGTATTGAGGTCCTAAGATACTGCTGAAGTATTCAGATATGGAGACAAACTGATGCACCCATCTTTCAGTGAGATCAGGGAAAATTTGTTTCTCAGGATTAGAATTTTATTATGTACACAATTTGATAAATTAATAAAAAAAAATAAACAGGAGAACGAAAACTGAAATATACCACTGACTGCTGAAGCCTTGGAAAACAAATAAAAACAAAGAAAAAAAAAATCAGGGACAATTTATTGCAATCTTGTTGACTTCTACTGTTTACCTGCGTGTTAAAAACAAACCATTCTCTGAAGATGTCATCATAATTATAAAAATTATATAAAAGACAAATAACTAAATAGAATCCTTCTTAAGTGTGGAACCAGAATGAAAAATTATACCCACCTTCATATCATATCCTTAGTTGCTCAAAATCTCAACTCTGGCCATAGAGTTTGTATCAGAAAGCAAAGTGGGATTGCCCTTAACTGCTCAACTGCAAAGCCAAATATATTATGAGAGAACCAAGAGTTCAGTTTTGGTTTGTGTGAAGGGCAAGAGGGGCCTGCACCAGCAGAAGCAGAGCCTGCAGGTACAAGGCAGCGATGGTTTCCCTCCATTCAGCACTTGGAAGCCTACAGCTGGAGTAGTGTCCAGCTTTGGGCTCCTCTGCAGAAGAGAAACATGGACACATCTGAGCAACCATGTCACAAGGCCACTGAGCTGGCCAGGGGCTGGGGAGGTGGCTCGCAAGGACAGGCTGAGAGACAAAGCAGGGCTTGCTCAGCCTGGGGAAGGAGGGTCAGGGGGCATCCTACTGCTCCCTACCACGCCTTAACCAGAGGGTACAAAGATGACAAGGCCTGGCTAATCTTGGAGATAGCTCCAGGCTAGGATGAGAGACAGCAAACAAGCATGAAATGGGAAACTACAACTTGGTAAAAGCTGTTTTGATCTTTCTTTTAAACCATGTGGGTCATCAAAATACGACATGGTCATAGAGACTTGTGTGATCTCTATCCTTCAAAATACTCAAAATTCAACTGGGAGAAGGCCCAGACAACCTACTGTCACTGAGCCTGCTTTGAGCAGGAGATAGGACCAGAAAAATCTCTGGTGGTCCATTCTAACCTGCATGACTCCATGAATTTCTCTTTCATATAAACTCAGGACATTTCCAGGGAAAGCAGCAATAACCTTGATGAATCCTAATCAAGGAACTGAAATCAAAAGACAAACATTTCAATTTCTGACGATTTCTGTATGCATTTGCCAAGTACTGATTACCTTCCTTTTGCAAAATAAGTACATGCTTGTCTAATGCTATCTCTCTGAATCTACTTCATGACTTAAAACTTAGCTTTTTTATTCAGGGACCAAAATTTCTTCCAGGGGTTTGTAAGAGCAATTCTCTGTTAAGAGTTATTTAGTAACAGCCACAACCAGCTTTAATCAGTCTCATTTTTTTGTTCTCTTTTAAGTTAATACATTGTGCATGCTTCACCTCTTGGCAAGGTAATGTTATTATTATTATTACATGAAAAACAATCTCTTTGCTTTGTTTCATTTGGAATGCAATATTTTAACTCCAAAAAGGTTTTGTTTCATACTTTTGGTAATAACCATATGAGGGAAATACCTACTCCATGGTTTTACAAAATTGGTTGTAAATAGGGAAGTAACTATTGTATTCTAAGCTTTTTCCTCTGCACATATTTCTTCTGAATAAGCTCAACAGAATAGGATTCTAACATGTCCAACATCTCATTTGTTTTCATAAAATGAAATCCTCTTCTGGAGGAAAAAAGAAAAAAATGAATAAAAATCATATTATAAACAAGGAGAAAGATCTCCAACATGAATAATAAAGAACATGCACATGTTTGGGGAAAGTGAAATAGCTCCCTCTTCTGTAGTATTTCATAACACGGACTACACCTTTAAAAGAAATTAGATGTTCTGATCCTATGAAACCAGCATCAACTGACTTAAAAGAAATTCAAAATCAGAGCATTCAAGCATTTACCATAAAAAGATAGACAGAAAAAAATCCCTGCAACCAAATAGTAGTCTAACTTTTTACCTAATGCTTTAAGTGATAACTGGCTCAAAACTGGGCCTGAAGGGTGTGCTGCTCAACAGCCTTTCATTCGAGTCTGCATACTTGTTTAAATTTTGTCTACTGTCCAAAAAAGTTAACTGCAGCCTACTAAGCAGCAGCATGTGTGTTTACTTAAGCTTCCTGTAAAAACATTCATATCATTCCAAGAGTGACTAAATGTTTTCCATCCTCATAGTTCGCATTCCAGCCTTCCCCGCCCCTCCAATTCATTACATGAAAAACATCAGTCCTGAGTCCTGGGCTAAAGAATTTCCTTCCTGGGTTTGAAATACCTAATGTCTCACAGGAAATTTTTTCCCATAATTTAGCTGTGTCGGCTATCAAGGTTCAACAATTCAGCATAACATAACATTTTATAAAATGTATGCAAGGACTTAGATGATATAATTTTCTAATGTCACAAGTAACTCTGAAAATATATTCATTAATACCTCCAAACACAGAGTTCAGTTTGGCAGCCTTTTGTCTCAAATTTTATTCATGCTGTCAATCTGAAACTACTAAAATATGTATTTTTTTCTTTGAAAGTAGCTATTATAATCAAAGACTATTTATTGCTGCAGAATCAAGAAACCTTCTATGTACCAAAGGTGCATGCATAGAGGTATATCTATGTCTTTTTTGCAGTGATGCAATCAAAATACATACTTTCTACTCCCAAAATGTGAAGTTAAAACCTTTTGTCTGTCATAATCAATTCTAACAGTTTTTGGTTTAACAGGCATGTATACTCTTCAGATGAATTTCAAGGCTGTTAAGAACTTTTTTTGACAATTTTAGGTGGAATGACCCTAAGAAACGACCACCTTGTTAAAGCAGAATCAATTAAGTCAATCAAGAAATATCCAAATACATTAAGAAGGCCACTCACTTACTTTTACTAAGTGAAGATAAACACTAAATTAGTGTACATTCGGGGAAAATCTATGAAAGCCATAGGTGCTGAAAAAAATTAGGATCCATGAGGTTCTTTATAAGTGAGACATCCTCTGACATGTATTCATTAGGATTCTTTGGTTATTTATCCTTTCAGCAGTCTTCCACAGAATTCAATGATGCATCACTGAAAACCATGAAAACATTATTTCATACTCTTATAGTTTTCCTGAATTTCACTGGCTTGCACTGGCAGCAGGTTTCATCATACAGGCAGGGTTCAACAGGCTCAGCTGCCTTCTCTAGAACCACTATTTTAAATCATGATCTGGCAAACATAAGCCCAATTCTCTGCAGCGGGGCGTTTGCATCCCTTAATTGACTTTGATGAAAGGGCTGGTTGGGAGCTCCAGCGCTGCTGCCGAACAATAACTCACACTTCATGCTCCAAGGAGGACTCTGGGCCCACACCCCGTGTCAGTGAACACTGCTCGCTACCACTGACTTCATCCTCAATGAATCAAATTTCTTTTCACTGGACTCTGCTGCCTGTTTTTACTTAATGAAGTGCTAGACACGCTAAAGGAACTGAACTGAATTACATCTCAGCTAGAGTTTGGATTCCTTTATTGATGAAAATGTTAATTTCTTTTGGTGCAGATAAAGTGTCAGCCATAATGACAGCAAAGTACTGTGGGTCTTATTCATGAAAATCCTCTGAGGGGATTTTGTTTAACACTTAATTTCTCATTCACAGCTTATCCTGGCACCCCGCCACCTGTACCTGAGGGCTCTCCTGCAGAAGGACGTGCTGTGAGATAACCAATTACTGTGTATCAGCTTTCCCTATGAATAGCCTGAGCCTCTGAGAGATGCAAGGGAATAGAAGCAACTACAGACTTTCCTAAGGGACATTTCTGGCATCAATGCCAGTGCTGAACACTTGTATTTATTATCTTGTTTAAAAAAAAAAAAAAAATTCAGTATTTTCATACTAGCCTAACCAATATTTACTTCCTGTGAACACAACTATTATTCCAATTTGCAAATGGCTGTCCATAGATGAAGATAGCCTGAGGGAAACAGTTATTTCTATCACTGTAGATTGTTTAGTATTATTCACATGCTATTATATATTCATATGCTATATTCCCTTGTTTTTGGTAAAATTCATTAAAAATGGAATTGCTATTTAAACTAGAGTAATGTTACTTAGAAAGCAAAGTTGTCAGCCCAGCAAGAAGCAAGCAGCTCTGTAAGCAGAAGTACAAACTGCAGCTGATTGCCAATGGATCTGGTTGGCTCCAATGGAACAAGAACCCAGACCAGCCCCCATGAAGAGCTGGTCTGAGCCAAAAGAAGTGTAAGCGTATATCAAAATTTTGCAGTCCTTTATGGCACTTGAAAAAACACGTTCTCCCCTCTACCTAGCTGTCTGTTTTAAAGTGAAGAAATGTGATCCCTTTGAGACTTCCTTGCGCTGCAAAAATAAGCCATTGGCTCTAAAACCATGGGGAAAGCACAGAAGGCCAGTATGATTGACTAAGCCTTGGCTCTTAATGAAGAGAAGTCTAGAAAACAAACTAAATAGATAAATAGATAATAGATTAAATAAAAAAAGTCAAATCCCAGAGGGCCAATATCATTAGGAGATATAGAAGCTATATAGAAGCATCCATCAGAAGCTTAAAACTAATTCTTTGTGCTGGACCCACAGAAGGGAATGGGCCTGCTTGTCCCAGCTCTCACCAGAGAAAGGAGGTGCATGCCTTGAAAAGCTGTGTCAGCTGAAGAGCCTGAGTTTGTGGCCAGGCCAAGGATGAATGAAGGTCTTCCTCTCCACACTGTTCTGTCTCAATATGCCTCTGTCTCCATGCCTTTTCTGCGGAAGGGCTTTCTGCCTCTCTCACTGTGGAAACAGCCGCCTCAGAATAGCCAGTCCCCTGCCTCATACATTGGGTTTTTATTGATATGCTTCATGCATAGCCCATGGGCTTTTGTGTGCCAGGTAACTGGCAAGAAGTGACTCAGATAGACATATTGTATCAAGATGTCCAGCCAAAAGGGTTCTGATCACTTTGATGTTTAGTTAAAAAAACCCCAAACACCCTCCCCCACAAGCCCCCAGCTATATATTGGGCTCTATATTGGTAAGCTACAGCCATCACTTGCATAAACACTGAAATCTACACGTGAATTACCATTACTGCCTTCAGTTATGTAAGCAATTTCCTGAGCAAATCTCTTTTCACTGAGGCTGAAAATACAACTGCCGTGCCCTGAACACATCAAAAAGACAATCTTAGTCACAACATGCCACAGAAGGAATTTTGTTCTCCTCAACAACTTTCTGCCTTCCTCTAAATCCCATCTTTCTCTTTTGTAATCCAATTCCACTTTTTGTCTTATCTTTTTCTTTGCAACAACCTTTTAGGCACTTGAGGACTGCTATGTTCACATTCTGACTTCATAATTTTATTTTAAGCTGAACCAATCCAATTTACTCAGTCTGTTTTCCTAGGATGTGTTTTGCACATTTTGGACTGTGCTTATAGCTCTCCAACACTTTCCAGCTTCCATCTTTATCAGAGGGGTAATTTACAGAAAAGAACCAAGTACTTACTATGTCATTCAGGGACATACCCACCCACAGGAAAGAGAGCAAAAAGGATTACTTCAGGTCTTGTGAATTCTCCTCTTGATCCTATTTTCAGTATGCTGTTTGCCTTCTCAAGGCCCTGTTAATGCATGTTCAACATATTCTTTCCCCTTAACCATGAAACTTCTCCTGGAAAGCTGCTATTTAACAATCGCTCTGGTTCAGGACTCATGAAGGATCTCCTCCAAGCACAGGTTGTGTTCCGCTAAGGGGGAACTGTGGGATTCTTTTCAAACAGATGATCTAGGATGGAATTAAGCCAAACGAGGCAAATATTGTACCTGAGAACTGTTTACTGGTGATGAAAAGGGTGCTGCCCTACTAAAGAACAATAGGAAAGACAGAAAAGGAGGAAGGAGAAGGAATGGGGAGGAGGGGAGCAGAGAGAGAGGGGAGACAGAGAGAAAAAGCAGGCATTACCACCAGAACTTTGGAGTGCGCCATCAACATCCAAGAGGCAGGGGGTGTGTGCACGCTGCCTGCCGAGGAGCCTGCACAGCTCTCGGAGACAGGCGGCTCCACAGGCACAGCTCCTGCAGTGATGGGCGGCCGGACACGAGGTGAGTGGGGATCGGGCAGGAGGTCCAGAACCCTGGACAGTGACATGGTGGGGATTGCAGTGACGGGCTGGATCAGTGCAGGGTTGGAAGCAGGTGGCTCAGGC
This sequence comes from Aleadryas rufinucha, assembly GCA_013397815.1. Lineage (NCBI taxonomy): Eukaryota > Metazoa > Chordata > Aves > Passeriformes > Aleadryas > Aleadryas rufinucha. Next base: position 395,607 of record VZTH01019450.1, on the reverse strand, counting down.
AGGAACCTGGGAAGGAACGCAGGGAGGCAGGACAGGAAACGGCTGGAGTGGGTGAGGAAGACAGAAGTGGTAGGACAGCACACAGGAGGTGGTCAACAAGTGTCCAGCCAGCAAGAGGGAGAGCGAGCGAGCGAGAACAAACAAAAAGAGCAAGGGCAAAAAGCGAGGGCAAAAAAGAGCCCAGCAGCTCGTGACGCAGTTACTTTTATACCCCCCAGCTCCTCCCAAGGTCTGCTCGCTCACAGGAGACCACTGGCCCAGCTGAACCTTTGACGGCAGTCCATTGGTGGAGACCTTTTGCCACCCGATTGGAGAACCTCTCTGGAGGACACAGTGTCCTTGGTGGTCTCCTACTGACTGCTTTTTCCATGTGAGATGGAAATGGCTGTCAGGCAAAGCCTGTATAGAGAGAGGGCTTTCCTCCATCTTCTCCTAGCTGCCTCCTGGAAGTGGCACATGTGCAGCTCCTGCCCCATATACCTCTGGTCAAACAATGTTGAAACAAAAATCAAACCAATCTGGGCATCTAATCAACATGGGAACATGTATTGCACAGCACACATACAGGATATACACTATGGATACACATACAGCAGCATGTCAGGAGGAATTAAAAGGGTTTACTGCAGAGAACAGATACAAATCAACTCTGTATGGTAACAGAAGTATCGCAATTGCTACTTCTTGTCTCTAATTTAGAAATGTGTGAAAAGCTACTGTTATGTAACTTCAGTATCTACAATCCTCACACCCNCTACACGTGAATTACCATTACTGCCTTCAGTTATGTAAGCAATTTCCTGAGCAAATCTCTTTTCACTGAGGCTGAAAATACAACTGCCGTGCCCTGAACACATCAAAAAGACAATCTTAGTCACAACATGCCACAGAAGGAATTTTGTTTTCCTCAACAACTTTCTGCCTTCCTCTAAATCCCCATCTTTCTCTTTTGTAATCCAATTCCACTTTTTGTCTTATCTTTTTCTTTGCAACAACCTTTTAGGCACTTGAGGACTGCTATGTTCACATTCTGACTTCATAATTTTATTTTAAGCTGAACCAATCCAATTTACTCAGTCTGTTTTCCTAGGATGTGTTTTGCACATTTTGGACTGTGCTTATAGCTCTCCAACACTTTCCAGCTTCCATCTTTATCAGAGGGGTAATTTACAGAAAAGAACCAAGTACTTACTATGTCATTCAGGGACATACCCACCCACAGGAAAGAGAGCAAAAAGGATTACTTCAGGTCTTGTGAATTCTCCTCTTGATCCTATTTTCAGTATGCTGTTTGCCTTCTCAAGGCCCTGTTAATGCATGTTCAACATATTCTTTCCCCTTAACCATGAAACTTCTCCTGGAAAGCTGCTATTTAACAATCGCTCTGGTTCAGGACTCATGAAGGATCTCCTCCAAGCACAGGTTGTGTTCCGCTAAGGGGGAACTGTGGGATTCTTTTCAAACAGATGATCTAGGATGGAATTAAGCCAAACGAGGCAAATATTGTATCTGAGAACTGTTTACTGGTGATGAAAAGGGTGCTGCCGTACTAAAGAACAATAGGAAAGACAGAAAAGGAGGAAGGAGAAGGAATGGGGAGGAGGGGAGCAGAGAGAGAGGGGAGACAGAGAGAAAAAGCAGGCATTACCACCAGAACTTTGGAGTGCGCCATCAACATCCAAGAGGCAGGGGGTGTGTGCACGCTGCCTGCCGAGGAGCCTGCACAGCTCTCGGAGACAGGCGGCTCCACAGGCACAGCTCCTGCAGTGATGGGCGGCCGGACACGAGGTGAGTGGGGATCGGGCAGGAGGTCCAGAACCCTGGACAGTGACATGGTGGGGATTGCAGTGACGGGCTGGATCAGTGCAGGGTTGGAAGCAGGTGGCTCAGGCAGGAACCTGGGAAGGAACGCAGGGAGGCAGGACAGGAAACGGCTGGGGGGGGTGAGGAAGACAGAAGTGGTAGGACAGCACACAGGAGGTGGTCAACAAGTGTCCAGCCAGCAAGAGGGAGAGCGAGCGAGCGAGAACAAACAAAAAGAGCAAGGGCAAAAAGCGAGGGCAAAAAAGAGCCCAGCAGCTCGTGACGCAGTTACTTTTATACCCCCCAGCTCCTCCCAAGGTCTGCTCGCTCACAGGAGACCACTGGCCCAGCTGAACCTTTGACGGCAGTCCATTGGTGGAGACCTTTTGCCACCTGATTGGAGAACCTCTCTGGAGGACACAGTGTCCTTGGTGGTCTCCTACTGACTGCTTTTTCCATGTGAGATGGAAATGGCTGTCAGGCAAAGCCTGTATAGAGAGAGGGCTTTCCTCCATCTTCTCCTAGCTGCCTCCTGGAAGTGGCACATGTGCAGCTCCTGCCCCACATACCTCTGGTCAAACAATGTTGAAACAAAAATCAAACCAATCTGGGCATCTAATCAACATGGGAACATGTATTGCACAGCACACATACAGGATATACACTATGGATACACATACAGCAGCATGTCAGGAGGAATTAAAAGGGTTTACTGCAGAGAACAGATACAAATCAACTCTGTATGGTAACAGAAGTATCGCAATTGCTACTTCTTGTCTCTAATTTAGAAATGTGTGAAAAGCTACTGTTATGTAACTTCAGTATCTACAATCCTCACACCCTGGTTTCCTCCCAGCAGTAGTAAGAACATCAGCATTTTCTTCATGAGGGAATGGGAATGTTCTCGTTTGCTCTAAATTTACCATATTTAAAGGCTGAATACATTTATGTGCTGACATACAGTACTCATATTTCAACAACCTTTGAACACAAAATTTCTAGTATGTTATATGTGATCTCTGGCAGCAAAATTTTTTTGCAAGTGCAATCCAAGAAAAAATTTATTCTTATGAAGCTGCTGGAATGTAAACTTATCTAGGGGAACAAGTATGTCCTTTATTGCAACTGATTATAAACCAGCCAACAAATAACTGAATTGGCAGGACAGCAGGTACAGCAGCATTTGGATCAAAGGCAGAGGGTAAGAGTCAGACGTGACTGATACTAATAACCTTTTACCCTGGATGAGCCACAGCCAGGCCACACCCAGAAGCAGTTTTGATTAGAATTTTCTCATCAGTTTCATGCCCCACAAATCCCTGTATCCCTCAACACTCAAACCAAAATATACTATAGAAATATCTTTGACTAAATGTTTTGGTTTGTGTATTAAAGAGCCTATACCTGACATGCTTAAAGTAAGCTCACACAATTGAAGCTGGCTGCTGGCAAGTGGGTTCTCTTTCAAATGTAAATAGAAGTCCAGTGAGAAATAAATGCATGCTTAAAAATAGTGGTAAGCATATAAAGTGTCTTTCTTATTATTTTTTATCTAATACTTATTTCTAAATAGAAATATGGGCATGAATTGGTCCAACAACAACTAAACTGACTAAGATAGTAGGGGGTTTTCAACAGGTATTCTTCTTCCTGCTTTAGATCTGAAGCATAGTTGATTCTAGAATACAAATAATTATTTCCTATATTATGCATTATCTCCACAAAAAAAAGTGAAAAAGTTAATGCAAAAAGAGCTACAGCTAAATTAAGAAGTGTAGCATACAAGTAAGAGCAAAAAAGCAAAGTATATTCATGGTGCAATTATATAATACAACTTTTGAAAAAAGGTAATTTTAAACTAACCTGCAAAAAGTATGTTATTTCTCTATGGTATATACTCTATGTTGAGACATGAATGAGAACTGGAAGTCATTCAAAAGAGAAGTGCAAAATGAGGTATGCTCATCCTTACAATCACTAGTAAACTACTACTTCAAAATCAGCTGCAAAGTTTGCATTACTTTTGCCCATTTATTGAACATATCACTAAAGTACACTGCTTCTTCTCCTTTAACAACTTGCATAGTTGAAAATATGACACTATACAATATCACGGATGCCAGACCTTTGCCCACACTTAAGAATTTTGCTTCTCTTTCCTGAACAGTAGAAAATAAGAGAAGCAGAAGGATGGAGAAACAAAACCGGAGAGCACATGACAGTCAATGCTTCTGCTCATACAGTGCACTGCAAAATTCAGGTTAAGCTGTGGATATGCAAGTACAATGAGGTGGTATGCAGAAAAGCATCAAATGGCTGACAAGGATGCATTTTAATTCCTCTTCAGGAAAAAATGTGCCTGGAAATTACTTCATTGCTTGTAGCTCCATTAAATCTACTGCACATCATTTTCATTAGAATCATTAAAATCAAGGGATTGATTTGTCAGCCAGCTTCCCAGCCAGGACCTTATTCTCCCTCATTCCCACCACCCCTGCAGGTCACGGACGACACAGTGAGCATCAGCAGCAGAACTTCATCAACAGAAACAATGCTCAGGGAAAAGAGTGAGAAGCTGATTTAAACTGAGAAGGAGCACTGATCCATGCAGCTTACCTGGTTGAGAGAATAGAGATGTCAGGTGGCTGGATGATGGCAGAAACAAAATAGCATTTTAGATGGGACTAGGTTGTCATTAAAATGATATAACTAAAATTCGGGAAAAATCAGTTGTGCGAAGGAAGTAAAAGTTTTTAACTGTCTTCCCATGGCATAGTTACTTCTCCAGTTCTGCCTTACAACAAGGAGAAAACCAGAGACCAGAAATCTAACAAAGCCCCTTGCCTACTGGGTTAGCAAGCGACAGCTGTATTGTAACGAAAGCAGACAGTACTTGTTTCCCACCCCACACATTAAACTCCAAGTAGAAACACTACTAATCTCAGATTTAGGGCTTAAGACACATGAAGCTATCTGACCTTGGAAGTGGGCCAGAAGTCTACGGCTAACACACAAGTCCCTGCTGCCATCAGCTCAAACTTTACCTTTAAAAAAAAATAATTTAAAAATACACGTTCTTAATGTTAAATGCAGACGGCCAACATCTAACATTGTTATTTTTTCCTAATGTTCTGGGATTTTCTTAATGTGTGCTTTCAAAGAAAAATGTCAACAGATTCAGAAAAACACACAGGTCTTAAACTTCCAATCAGGTAACACCTTGCTCTCTTGTATCTAAATATTTTTATTCAGGCTGCTAATCACAAGGCCTAACAGCCTTGTTTGATGCCCCAAAATATAAGTTAAGAGATTTGCTGGTACCCTTTATGGCTCATTTCTCAGGGATTTTTTCATTTGTTATTATTGCAAGGTAAGTTGTTAAGTCTGAGATACTGAATAATTTCTCATCAAATCATCCAAAACTACTTGTTGCAAACTCAATTTTTTAAATCTTGGGTGCTAGCATCTGAACTCACTGCTGTGTTTTAACAGTCCAGGTTTTTGATCCTTGAAATAATCCCATATCTGGATTCCTGGAATTAAATAATTTGCAATAATGGAACATAATAATGTGTTTTAGTTATATTTTTTTGCTGTGGGAGAGGGAAGGGAAAAAAGAGGAGAGGATTCAAGTGTTTTCAGATGTTCTCTGACCACTGGTACCCAAGTATGCTGAAGCCTCCTCCTAGCATGAACGAGAAGCCTTTCCACTAATTGTTGGTTCCACCACTTATATAATTTCATTATCCATTGGAAAAAAAAAACAAACCACCAAGGCAAATGTGGTGCTTTTAAGCTTAAAATTTAGGAAGTTCCTCAAAATACCGTTCAGTATCACTGTCTTCCAAGATGACACACTCAAAACTAGATGACTACAATTAAGCATACACCACACAACAGCTAACATGACAAACAAATAATAAGTCAGATTATTTTTTAATTAAACATAATTTAGATGACACAAGAACCTTATTTAAATATTGATTTCACAGTTCTATTGTGTCAGTTTTCATCCATTTGTACAATAAGTATGATTGCACTCCACAGGCCACTCACCCAGCAACTACGAAACAACTTTTATGAACTTAAACAGTTGCTAGCTACACCTTCTTCTAAATGTAAAAACATGTTAGTGCATAGAATTACCTAACCTCTAGTCCAGAGGACCTAATTTGTGTCCTGAGAGCACTACAGAGACATTGGTGCAGTGTGTTAATGATGCACCAGCTTGTTTATGTTGCAACCTTTAGCAAGGAAGGATGGAAGCCTACGCTTGACCCTGTGTTTGCTTCCCACAGCTCTTCATAATTAGCTCAGTCCAACATATATATATATATATACATATACATATATATATATACATATGCATATACATATATATATATATATGTGTGTGCATTTAATTCAATTATCTCTCATCCATTTTCTCCAGTCTGGAAGAGGAAAATAGAGACATTTACCTATCGTTCCCTCATTAGAGGAAAAGAATCCTCCCAGTGTATTAACATGTTGAAAATACTTCCATCAGCCTCTCTCTCTCTCTGTACTGCCTTCCCAAGCCAGCTCACAGACACCTAAATAATGAGGGGTGACAGCACAGGCTCTGGAACATCCATCGTGAGGAGATCACTGGGGATTAACAGCAGTTAACCTGCTTCCCCACAGTGAAATTAATTCAGTGCAAGTAGTGCAATTCTGTACAGTTCCCCGGCAGCTTTTACACATTGTATCAAACACCTTCTTCATACCTAGTGATGTGAATTCTGAATTAAAGAGCACCTATAAGAAATCCTTATGCTTCTCAGATTTATCCTAAAAAGTAAGCACCCCAGTGAGCTTACTTGGATGCATACTGCAAACCAAGAAGGGCCCTGAGACACACGCAGATATACAAAAAATTTTTTTTTTTCAATCAGAGATGGAATGAGAAAAACTTAAGTGGCAACTCACTGAGCACTAACAAGTGTTTGTGCACTGTGAAGATGACTCTAGGTCTAGATGAACCATTTCTAAATTTATCTGGTGTTTTCCCTGATGAGCAGCTACTCCAGAAAATACAGCTCTAAATGTACATTTACATATACAATTCAAAATATTTTTTTAACGTCTCGGTTTGCAAGTCTTCTTATTTCCATTGTCAGGCTGGGAAAGCATCTTATCTCATAGTTAAGTTAAATCTCAGTCAGTTATACCATATACATGTATTTCCAAAACAAATGAAAAATAATTGTAAACTTGAAAAATGAATCTATCTCCCAGGTAACATCCCTTTTTACAAGTTTCACGGAAATAATTGTGTACAATATCAAACTACATTGTACAAACAGATTTTTAGTTCCAACTAAATGACAGTGATGATGAAGAAAACAGGAATAATTCAATACCAAGGATTACCAACATACAGGTGTCAGAACAAAATGGTTCTTGGATCTATTGATTCTATTGTAAACTTGCAAAATGAATCTATCTCCCAGGTAACTTTATTAATATGGTTTAAGCAACGGATAAAGTGGGTCTGGAATGACAGCAATTGCAAGAGAATGTGTGTTATCAAACTACATTGTACAAACAGATTTTTAGTTCATTACCAACATACAGGTGTCAGAACAAAATGGTTCTTGGATCTATTGATTCTATTGTAAACTTGCAAAATGAATCTATCTCCCAGGTAACTTTATTAATATGGTTTAAGCAACGGATAAAGTGGGTCTGGAATGACAGCAATTGCAAGAGAATGTGTGTTATCAAACTACATTGTACAAACAGATTTTTAGTTCATTACCAACATACAGGTGTCAGAACAAAATGGTTCTTGGATCTATTGATTCTATTGTAAACTTGCAAAATGAATCTATCTCCCAGGTAACTTTATTAATATGGTTTAAGCAACGGATAAAGTGGGTCTGGAATGACAGCAATTGCAAGAGAATGTGTGTTATCAAACTACATTGTACAAACAGATTTTTAGTTCATTACCAACATACAGGTGTCAGAACAAAATGGTTCTTGGATCTATTGATTCTATTGTAAACTTGCAAAATGAATCTATCTCCCAGGTAACTTTATTAATATGGTTTAAGCAACGGATAAAGTGGGTCTGGAATGACAGCAATTGCAAGAGAATGTGTGTTATCAAACTACATTGTACAAACAGATTTTTAGTTCATTACCAACATACAGGTGTCAGAACAAAATGGTTCTTGGATCTATTGATTCTATTGTAAACTTGCAAAATGAATCTATCTCCCAGGTAACTTTATTAATATGGTTTAAGCAACGGATAAAGTGGGTCTGGAATGACAGCAATTGCAAGAGAATGTGTGTTATCAAACTACATTGTACAAACAGATTTTTAGTTCATTACCAACATACAGGTGTCAGAACAAAATGGTTCTTGGATCTATTGATTCTATTGTAAACTTGCAAAATGAATCTATCTCCCAGGTAACTTTATTAATATGGTTTAAGCAACGGATAAAGTGGGTCTGGAATGACAGCAATTGCAAGAGAATGTGTGTTATCAAACTACATTGTACAAACAGATTTTTAGTTCATTACCAACATACAGGTGTCAGAACAAAATGGTTCTTGGATCTATTGATTCTATTGTAAACTTGCAAAATGAATCTATCTCCCAGGTAACTTTATTAATATGGTTTAAGCAACGGATAAAGTGGGTCTGGAATGACAGCAATTGCAAGATGATGAAGAAAACAGGACTAATTCAATTAACAGTAATACCAAGTGATAAACACTTCGATCTTCCAACTTCTCCTATATTTATTAATATGGTTTAAGCAAAGCTAAGACAAAAATCAGTAAATAATGCTGATCTTAACCATCTCTCACTATACTCTTTGTGACAAAAGAGTACCAAGGATTACCAACATACAGGTGTAGTTAAACCACGCTGATGTTTCCTGCCCTCAGTGATTTATTCAGTCACCAGCCAACATTGTACCAGCTTCTTCAATCCTCCAAAGTTTTAAAGTAAACCGAGAATTGCCATGTAAGCAGCAGCCATGACAGACCAAAGCCCACCCTTACCTTCACACACGGGGCAGCACTCCCCGGGGACCTTGACAGGGTTCAGGCAGCTCTGCCCGCAGGCCGTGGCCACGCAGTGCGGGTCCCCATTGATGCACTGGCAGAACGTGCAGTCGTCCTCCCGCCAGCGGTCCCCGTGAGCTTGGATCTGACCATTGGCATAGCAGCCAGCAGGGTTATTGACCGGATAAAGTGGGTCTGAAATGACAGCAATTGCAAGAGAATGTGTGTTTTCATTAATGGTTTTAATTTTTTGATTTTGTTCTTCAGAACAAAATGGTTCTTGGATCTATTGATTCTTTTTTTTTGTACCAGCTTTCTGAAGGAAATTGAAAATATCTAAATGACCCATTGAAATGACTTGTGTCAACACTGCATCACTATTTAACATTATGAGCAAAGACGAGGCCTCTGGCACATTTGTCGCTGGAACAGGAGGAGTGCCTTAAGCTACACCTCATTCCAGTTTTGGAGATATACTAGCTTTTTGAACAGGGTCAGTTTTCAATTTCATTTCAGTTGAAGTTTTTTCCCCTTGAAAGCCACAAGTCCCACTTACCTGCTAGCAATCAAATTAAGATCTGGGTATTTAAATAACAGAAATTTAGATAACATACTTTATGTTAGCTTTCTCCTCAAGTTCCATGCTAGCCTGTATATGCTAATCCATTACTTGAAATAAAAGCAGCTCTTACTCTTCAGAAATAATAGTACTCCAGAGATGTGGTAAGTTGCACTAACATTAATAGTTAAAAAGATATATACATTATGTGAATGTATACAACTTATCACGGTGGCTAATAAAAGGTAACTGTCAGGCTCAAAAATTAAGTATCTGAGAATGTACAGTAAGTAAGTCAGGTCTGCAAAGCAAGCAATACTACAAATTACATATTAAAGCAAATTTAATATATTAAAAGTAATAANAAATAATGCTGATCTTAACCATCTCTCACTATACTCTTTGTGACAAAAGAGTACCAAGGATTACCAACATACAGGTGTAGTTAAACCATGCTGATGTTTCCTGCCCTCAGTGATTTATTCAGTCACCAGCCAACATTGTACCAGCTTCTTCAATCCTCCAAAGTTTTAAAGTAAACCGAGAATTGCCATGTAAGCAGCAGCCATGACAGACCAAAGCCCACCCTTACCTTCACACACGGGGCAGCACTCCCCGGGGACCTTGACAGGGTTCAGGCAGCTCTGCCCGCAGGCCGTGGCCACGCAGTGCGGGTCCCCATTGATGCACTGGCAGAACGTGCAGTCGTCCTCCCGCCAGCGGTCTCCGTGAGCTTGGATCTGACCATTGGCATAGCAGCCAGCAGGGTTATTGACCGGATAAAGTGGGTCTGAAATGACAGCAATTGCAAGAGAATGTGTGTTTTCATTAATGGTTTTAATTTTTTGATTTTGTTCTTCAGAACAAAATGGTTCTTGGATCTATTGATTCTTTTTTTTTGTACCAGCTTTCTGAAGGAAATTGAAAATATCTAAATGACCCATTGAAATGACTTGTGTCAACACTGCATCACTATTTAACATTATGAGCAAAGACGAGGCCTCTGGCACATTTGTCGCTGGAACAGGAGGAGTGCCTTAAGCTACACCTCATTCCAGTTTTGGAGATATACTAGCTTTTTGAACAGGGTCAGTTTTCAATTTCATTTCAGTTGAAGTTTTTTCCCCTTGAAAGCCACAAGTCCCACTTACCTGCTAGCAATCAAATTAAGATCTGGGTATTTAAATAACAGAAATTTAGATAACATACTTTATGTTAGCTTTCTCCTCAAGTTCCATGCTAGCCTGTATATGCTAATCCATTACTTGAAATAAAAGCAGCTCTTACTCTTCAGAAATAATAGTACTCCAGAGATGTGGTAAGTTGCACTAACATTAATAGTTAAAAAGATATATACATTATGTGAATGTATACAACTTATCACGGTGGCTAATAAAAGGTAACTGTCAGGCTCAAAAATTAAGTATCTGAGAATGTACAGTAAGTAGGTCAGGTCTGCAAAGCAAGCAATACTACAAATTACATATTAAAGCAAATTTAATATATTAAAAGTAATAAATACAACTGAAAACATCTTTTTTTATAGCAGACATCAAATAAGCACAAGTGATTTATCATAAGTTTATTTTCCAGGAGTATTAAGTTGGAAGGACTTGGGAGAAACAAGATGTCCTATGTGAAGGAAAAAAAGGATTGAATGAAACTTGTATTATTTCTTTGAAGTTTCATCACTCTCCTTTGGAAGGAAGGCAATGCATTTTGAGTGTAGATAAAACCTGTAGCAGTGCTAGTAGCTGTTGTCTTATTCTAAGCTGCTTTATGACACTCCAAACATTTGGAGTGAAACTGCACACAGTGTCATCCCCATCCTGAGCTGTACTAATATTCAGAATTTGGTAGAATTCTTATTAAGCCCAAAACCAGATGTTTGTGAAAATAAGGCATTTAAAAATTAAAATGCTTCCTCAATTCTTAACTTTGCACCTTTCATGTTTTAGGATGACCTTGCATCTGTAAATAACTGTTTTGACCTAGTGAAAAATCAAATAATATACAAATAAATGAATTTTATCATTCAACTTATGTATAGGATTCTGATTGACAGAGGAATAAAGAAAAAGCACAGAAAAGGCATACAAGACTTGTGCTATTTGCAATAGTCTTCTATGCAGCTCAAAGCACAAAGTTCCTGGTACTCTTAAAAGGTCAGTAATATTTAAAGCTATAAACCGAGTCCAGAAAATTATATCTCCTAATGTTGATATAGCCTGCTGCGGTGCGTCAGCCCATTTTGGGCTGTACATCAGGGGAGACATCCAGGGGGTGGCCATGGGATCCGCCTCGGGGGGGCGGACCCCAGGAGGAGACAAGGGTTTTCCCTCTCCACCCACTGGATGTCACTCCAAGGCTCATCTCCTCCCTGTTTCCAGAACCCTCTTGGTTCCTAAGTTACTCATTGGTTAAGTTAACTTATGTTTAATAATAAGTTCATTGACTATACATTTAATGTCTAGAAAGTTCTCTTCTGTTGTGTTCCCCATTGGTTTGTTCAAATAAGTTCCTCCTTTTGTATGATATGATTGGTTACCTGTCATTGTATGTCTTCCCCTTATTGGTTGTGTCATTGTACCTCCCATTCTCCTCCCCCTGTATAACTTCCCCCTGCAACTGCCATTCGGGGCCATTCCATCGCCCTCCCATGGCCTTTCCATAAGGCAGGCCCCCCCGGGCTTTGCCCGGGGGCCAGATGGCTCCCTGAGTTCCCCGTTCAGGTCACGTCCTGGCGGGGCTCAGTGGATTCTAGCTCCCCGGTCACGTCCGGGGGCTGAGGCCATTCTATTGGGTCGGCTCCAGGTTGCTCCCCTTCATGCCTCCCTGTTCCCTGCTCGGGGCAGGGAAATAAAGATATGGATTACAGCAACATGAGAGAGCGCCTCCCTCGTCCTTTGCCTCCGCCGCCGCATTCCATCGGTTTGACTCTGCCAGCCCATCAGGGCCCGCTGGACTAAGCTCTTTGGGATAGCTTTGGCATCCCTAGAGCGACCATCTGGGCAGGTTTTTGCTTCACCCCTCCGCTAGGACTAGAGTGTCTATGTGGGAGGACAGGAGCAATGCCGCCTTCCAGGCTCACCGGGCGGCCTGGAGCGCCGCGGCAATAGCCTACAGAACTTTGAGAAAGAACTCTTCCTGGAGTTAAGTCAAGAAGCGCTTGTGCCTGTACTACACAACTCACATCAAATTTACTACTTGCCATTTTAGAAGAATTCTTGGGAGAAAAAAAAGCTTTATATTTCTTGATATTTCTATAATCAAGTAAATATCAGTAAGAGGCAACTAATCACCTTGAAAACCAGTAATGAAATACTCAACAGAAGAAGAACAGGTAGAAAAAATGCCACTTCTCGACAACTAGAAAAGCATGAATGGGTGGGCTGGTATGTTCTGCCCATTTAAAATACTTAACTTGTCAATTTAGGTGTCAGCTTTACCCAAGTTATTAAAAAAGGGATCAGAGCCACCTTTTTTTTTGTTTTTTTTTTAAAGTGTTTAAAGGAACCAGGACAATGATAATATGTTAATGGAGTCAGCTGTCTAGGCTCACTTCAAAGAATGCCACTAAATCAAGAGGGATTTCTAGTAAAAACCACCATATATCTTAGTATCCAACCATTCAGAAGTCAGACTTACTTCATTTAGGTGCCATAACCCCTATCAGAAGAACACACAATAGAAACAAGCAAGCCAAATAGCACCAGGTGATTTGACAAAGGAACTTGTAACTTGGCATTAAGCCACAGTCATTACTAGAAAACAAAGACGGGACTCGATAATTATAAATCATTATCCACTTTATTCTATCTTACTAAGCACCTGTCTTAAAGAAGAAATTTCCACTGCAGACTAATACACACCAACTCATCAAACCTGAAATGAAATGTTATCAGGTTTTCTTGCTACTCTGATTCAAAGGTTGCAAAAATGGAGAAATCAAATTTTAACATGTATGATGACGTGACAGAACAATTTATTGATAAATAATAAGGTAGCTGAATATTTAAATCATCAAAGAGGAGAAAGGACATATCTAGAACTGCACGTCCAATGAGGAAAATCAGCACCCATATCTGAATATGACACAGAGGACAGATACAGCAGATATATAGATACATTATTTATATATCTATATATTTTGTCATAATGATTTCATAATGCCAAATCTTGGAATATTCACATATGTGAAAAAAACAGTAATTACAGGAAAAGAACCCAAGAGATTTTATATATTCTATAAAGTCAGCAGCTCATACAGCAATTTCTTCAGGAGTGAATCTGCACTTACTGGGGGGAGTTTCACCACATCAGACATACCTTCTCTAGACTTTTTTCAATCTGGCATTAAATGACGATATAGCACAGATTTTTTTT